>UESW01002413.1:186754-225897 GCA_900491605.1 Calamus simplicifolius
TCATCATAAAGGGGCTTAATTCATGATTTTTCTCATCATAAAGGGGCTTAATTCAAATATTTCTCAAACTTCAACCCTCTGATTTGAACTTCTAAGTAAGGTTACATTTTGTATTTTCTTCAAATTTCTGGATTCTCTCTAGTTAGTTGAGTTGGAATGGCTTTAATAATCCTAGTGGATAACCAACTTGGTTACGCCATGTCAGTTTTGTACCGGTTGATGACATACATGCGATCAATGCCATTCAATTTTGTACCGGTTGATGGCATTGAATGCGTATAAGTTTTGTACCGGTTGGTTACAGACCCCACTCATCCCCTCGTTCAGATTTCACCATCAAGGACCCACTAACCATGGAAGACTCAAATCCATCTAATGGATGACGAAGTTGACCAGCGAGACAAATTCAATTGTTATTTAAAATTCATGTACTACTCTGAGCCTAGATTTAAATGCAAGAAATATTATGAACTGATAGAACTTTCAAGTTCCGGTACAAATATATTAGCATAGTCATTGGCTGCAAATAGGCCTTTCTCAAGCTGATGACAAGAAGATAGCTGCCATGGTGCTACAGTTACAATTATAAATGCACAAGATATTCTCATGTGGAAGTGTTACTCCCCTGCCACACTCTTATCACCCTGTTAAGTCTATTACACATCATCAATATAATATACAAGAATAAAACCTTAATACATATGAGACAATCAGACAATTATATATATGCTAAGACAACTGGTAATGATCATAAGACTTCCAGGGACATGTGATTCACCATGGCAGATTTAGCTGTCTTGTTTGACAATTATCTGGATTAATGCTCCATAATTTTCCAATAACACATAATAAGTAGGTCTACTTATTTTAGTCCTGTACTTTCTTGGCACTGTCAGGGGCATCTTTTCCCTCATGCACTTGAACTGCATTGGCTAGGGGACTGGGATTTGTTTGGCATGCCTACAAGCCCACTAAAATATTCTGGTGAAACCCTGCAAGAGGAATCTTATATCCTCCCTGCCTCACCAGAAATGGGAACGGCAAGATTGTTGTTTTTATCCAACAGGAAACTGTGGCCTGATGGTGGATATGATAAGAGAAAGTTCTTGAGTTATCCATGGATGCAGCTATATGTTCATCCCCAAATAGCTAATGACATCCAGTGATAGATATTTAGAGGTGAGGGTGCCTACTTGCTTTATATCTCCCTCCTCTTTTCATCAGTCATAAACTCTTTCAATTCCTCTCTTTTTTGCAGAGATGTCAGTCATATAGGAAGTGATTACAGAACTTCTCCATTTCTAGATGTTTTGAGCATGCACATGAATCTGTATTTTTTAAACATCTTCTCTTAGGACAATGATTTCTTTTATAGTTTGAAGCTTCAATCAGAAAGCAGAGGGTTGTCTACCATGATGTCTTCCATATTTATAACAGTTCTTGTAATGTTTTGTAAATATATGTTCTCAATATACACGCTTCACCATCTGTTGCCAACCTCTGTGATTCGACCTATGGAATGAATCCTTGCAAGAGCTTTCTATGCTGGCAAGATGGTGGAGTCTTCACCTGACTTCTCTTTAAAGAAACTGTGTCAAAGAAATATATGCAAACTTGCCACTTTTCCATCAACATATAACTTGGTTACGCCATGTCAACTTATACGCATTCAATGCCATTCAATTTTGTACCGGTTGATGACATACATGCGACGGTATCCTTGGTTAGGACAGAATTTGAAGGAAATGATAATGCTTGATTCTTATTGTTGGTATTAAATTTTGTACTATAATGGACTTTCTTAGAAATTTTGTGATGCACCTCGGCCGTACTCTCAATATCCAGATTTCTTCTGGCTTATAAAAACTCTTTTGTTTCAGCCTTCTTTCTACCTGTCTGGATTTACTTTTAATAAGCATGATTGGTAAGTTTCATTCTAGAATTAAACTTTGTTTGTTGAATGGACTTAGATTCTTCTGTCATTCCATTTCTTCCATTAGGTGTTGATTTTAAGGTAAATATTGTTGACATTGGGGAGAAACGATTGAAGCTTGCAATCTGGGATACAGGTACAGGTACGTATTTTCTCATTTTTGTTTGAGACCTTAAATGTTGAAATTGGCAAGTATCCCATTTCAACATTTAATACAGGTACATATTTTCTCTGTCCATAAAATTCTTGTTTTGTTTCCCACAAGCCTTGTTTTGTATCTAATGAGTTTGTTTCCCACAAACCTATGGCCTAACCCAAAATTAGTGGCTGATTTTCTTGATTGAAGAACGTCCTGTCATTCAAGCAGTGGCTGATATTCTTGATTGAGGTGTATAGGTCATTGGCGTCTAATAACTTTGTTCTAATATTCTTAGCCACATTGCTTGTTTTCAAAGCCTATTTTAAGTTGAATTGCAAAGAGCCCAGGGAAAGATAGTCTGCCACCTAATATTTTCAAGATATGGTCATATTAGAGAAGAAAGAAAGTTTCAATTAGTAAGAGGAAGACTTGAGACAAATTTATCAACGTATACATATAGCACGTATGGAAGGAGAGAAGCTTAAAAAAAAAAAATTACAATAGAATATCTGATTTTAAGTAAATTTTGGTGGGGGACAACTTCTCTCACACACTATTCTCAAAAAAGAAAAAGAAAAAAAAAATCTTATTTTCCTATTTTCATCTTTCTGACAGAACCTCATCTTGCATGTTCCTTTGAAACAAAATTCTATACGTTTGTGCAGACTACTAAATCATGGGAATGATAACACTGACATTACTCTCTAGGACTAGAAAATCGCACGATGTACTCAACATTGGAGTACATTGAGTCTCTCTTACGTTGTATGAGACAGCAAGGGATGATTGATGTTCATGGTTGTTAGCTATACATCCTAGATTTAAAGGAAGCTCTGCAATTATACTATCAGGGTGGGCCTTAGTGCAATGGTAAGTGCAATGGTAAGGTTGTTCCATGATAACCCAACTGTCATAGTTTTAAAATATGGAAGCTATCTTTCTGCTCGTGTGGGATAAGGCTACGTACACTGA
This sequence comes from Calamus simplicifolius, assembly GCA_900491605.1. Taxonomy (NCBI): domain Eukaryota; kingdom Viridiplantae; phylum Streptophyta; class Magnoliopsida; order Arecales; family Arecaceae; genus Calamus; species Calamus simplicifolius. The sequence goes on from UESW01002413.1 coordinate 189,799, forward strand.
TTTTTATACCTGCCTTTAAGGAAACACTGAAGAATATTATTTTTATACGTAAAGACTTAGAGGTTTCCGGTGCATCTTGAATTTGTAATGACTGGGGCCAGTATGAAGTGGTCTAGTGATGGATGGAGCTAGTTAGGGTGTTGATCACGTGGTGGTTGTTACATTTTGTTTAGGCTTATCTGCATTAATCTGTCCTGAGAGAACCTGGAGTTTGCAAGATACGTCATACATTTTTGACCTTGAACACCACATTTTTTTGGCCTTTTAGTTTGAAAATTTAGTTTAAAAACATGTCTTTCTTTTATGCATATGTCACTATATCAAGGCTCAGTACCACTCTTGTGTTGGCTTTGCATTTGGACATTTTGAAGTTTGGTGGTTTGCTTGTTGTGTGCTTGATAATTGGTGCCTGGAAATTATTTGTGCCTGGAAATGGTTAACTTTTCCTTATTGTGTGAAATATAAGAGAAGGAATTTTATTCAAGTGGTTTATATCGTAGGTTACTAATCATTGTTAAAGAAGGAAGAAATTGTACCTGCTTTTCTGGGTGGAATGTACTCTGCTTCAATCTTAGTAACCTGAAACAAAGATTCCAAGTTAGTGTTGAAACAAACATTCAAGTATGCATTTCAATTACTGTTGTATTGATTCATCTTATATTTATTACTTTATAAGTAATAAAAATTTATTCAATATGCTCTGATCATTTTCATCCATTTATATTTTATTACTTTATAAGTAATAAAAATTTATTCAATATTTTCTGGAAAGCCTGGGAACTGGAAACTAGAACTGCCGAATACCAAGTTTCAAATGGTAGATTCAAACATGAATCGATCAGCTAATAATCACTCAGATACATGTAAAAGAATGCTAGTGTACTAACAACTGCATTGCTGTGGAAATGGTTTGGTAGATCCTGACAGGTTTAGATTTGCAAGAGATACATCTTTCGGCCGTCGGCATTTAAACTTCTGGAGCAAATCACCCATCCTCATCTGGATTGTAAGAGTCGTTCCTTCAATAATATATAAGCCTATCTTTTGCTCATGGAATTCATACTCATTGTAATGATGAAAAATAGCTAATTACCAAGGATCCATAACATATTGAAGAGTATTTGACCTCCACATTGTGATCCGAATGTAATTTTTTTTCTGAGCAGGTTTGCTTCTTCAGACAGTTTCTGCGTTCAGTTCATAAAGTTGACTACACGAGCTTTAAGGAAACACTGATTTTTAAATGAGAATGATATTATTATTAGTGCATTTCATATCACCAAACCAAGCTTTATTGTTTTAGGTAATAGTTGACAGATATAAATATGCTTTTAGAATATGAAATGTGGATTTTTAAATGAGATTGCATGCATGCATAATATTGTATTCACATGTTTGACATCTTCATTTCGATTTGCATGCATGCATATATATTTGTAATTCACTTACTTGTTTAATATATATATATATTTAATATTTATTTTCACTAACTCTTACTCTGATGTAAATGATAGGTGACATTATGCCGCGCTCACGGACAGAGGGTCGCACTTCTGCTTCATCACAGCAGGTTCATGCTGGTTCTTCAGCAGGTCCATCATCTTCTGGGCATCATGATCCTATTGTTGGTGTAGGAGGTCCATCTTCTGAGCATCATGATCCTATTGTCGATGTAGGAGATGATGAGCTACACATTCAGGGTAATTTATTTTTTTATTTAGTTTGATAAAATATCTTTACACTTTTTACTATAGTTTACACATGCATATCTATTTTTATGCAGACGAATCTGGGAGGGTTTCACGCAGACGCGGATCCATGTTAGTTCGGGATGTCTGGCAGATGCGTGAGGGTGAGCAGATAGTGGTTGAGTGCAATCAGCTGGGGCAACCAATTAAAAAAGCCGCTAGCTTATTGAGTTCCTTTTTAGGGTCAGTTGCACGGAGGCATCAGCTATGTCCATTAAGTTATGCAAAATGGAATGACATGCTTCCAACGTATAAAGTTGAGATTATACGAGTTGTGCAGGTAAAAATTTGAATCTAAACATTTCTTATTTTGTATACTTGTTATATTATGCTTTGTTTTATATTTTTTTAATTTACAAACAGCTTATTTTATTTTAATTAAGTCAATTATTAGACTTAACAATTAAATTGTTTTGCAGTCTAAGTTTGTACTACCTCCATCCACTCATGATTTTGTATTGAAGTCTCTAAACCGAAAATGGAAAGAATATAAGGCATATTTGAAGATGAAGTACAAGTTGCCGGGTATGACCGAGGAGCAAGTAGTTGGTACTTGTCCTCCTGATGTACCCCCTCATCAGTGGATGGAGTTGGTTCATTACTGGTTCTCCGAGAGGGGACAGGTATGTTGTTATTTAATAATTTAAGATACTTTAAAATATTTTTTTTTCAAAATATAATAAGTATATTTATTTAATTTTGCAGACATATTCTAATATTGGTAAAGCTGCACGAGCATCTCTGTCTGTTCCCCATACATCGGGATCCAAGAGTTATGCGCGAGTCAGACAAGAGTTCGTATGTTCCTTAAACTAAAAATTTATATTTTTTATATCAAATCATTTACTTGTTTTAGAAACTATAAAATTCAGAAAATATAAAATTCAGGATTCAGTTAACACATTACTCAGCATATTCATTCTATGTATATAGCTTTAGATTGACATTAACGGTACAGCATCTCAATTGAGAGTGATCTGGTTTTTGTTTGTTATTAGTTGTTATTAGTCCTCTTATATACAAAGGTTCGACGTAGGGAATATGTTAGAGGTCAATTTCATAGAGGAACTTTGTATAGAATATATGTGAGATGAAACGGCACATATATTGGTATAGTGAAATGAAACGGCACTTATCTTAGTTTCTCACGAAGCAGGAGTTCCTCTTGAAGTCTATCTTCCAATTCATTCTGAAGTTGTTCTGATTCAGCTTCAGCAATTGTTTTGCATTTCTCTTTCTCTATCTTCACTTGACATGCAATTTTTATTTTTTTAAATTTTCTGCAGTACAACCAGAATACGCAAGTATTTAACAAATAATGCTTTGCTTGGATAACATAATACTATCAAGGAATTTAAGGATCCTCAGGAACCAAATTAATTATCACTGAAAAGAATCCCAGAGCATTTTCTCAGAATTCTCAACTTGAGTCCCGAAGAGGCTCCCTCTTCTTCTTGATTCTACATGACAATACAAATCTACAACGACCACTTTCTCTATGTAGAAAAGCAAACTCTGTTGGTCCAGGATGTCAAATTCTTTGGATTTTGGTAACCAAAAACACTCACCATCATCTCAAATATATGATCTTGTGATAATGCCAACATTGATGCTTGATGTGCCTCTCAATAGGGTTGCGAATAAGTTGAACCAGAATTATAGGGCTGCGAAATAGTTGAACCAGAATTTGGCAGCTCAGGCTTGGCTTCTTATGTTAAATGGAAATATGATCTAGATTAGCTTAACTGCAAAATGTTCAGGCTTCATACATTTTCTAATGAATGGGCTTGAAGTTGAGCTCAGGCCTCCACCAGTTTTTGCAAGCCTAGAGCATTAAAATGGGGCTTGAGCTTAGCTTATTTCTCAATCAGATGAGCTTAAAGAAGCCTGTTATTAAGCTAAGCCTGAGCTAGTTGTGAATGGCGTGGTCTACTTACAGCCCTAATTCTCAAGATATATATATGGACAGCAGGAGCTGATAGAGTGCACAATCTTAATAGCTTCAAGGTTTGAAGTAGAGGAACATGAGTTTTGGGAGTTTGATAGACTAGTTGCTTTCTTTTGTACTGTTTCACCTTTCCTATGTCATTACCTTCCTCAGGGATCACCTAAGATCATTGCAATAGAAGAAAGGTGGCAGTACGGCATCTAAATTTCAGGAGGGACCTCCTGGATTCAAAATTTAAGATAGTTTTGGAAGTGGATAAAGTCATTACCATTTATTCACCTTCATTAGTTATAGCATAATAAGATGCGGATGTTAGTAAAAGCTTTTCTGCAAAGTCCTAAATAGTAGTATCTAATAGTTCCTCACTTCCCCTTGCCAGCTCCTCACATTCTTGCTGGTAACACATAAGAGAGCAAGACAATTAGGCCCCAGCAACTCCAGCTTATGAATGATAGGAAAACAAATGAGAGTTAAAAATGAAAATGGCACTTCAAGAGGGGAAAAGTGGCATCAAAACTTGTCTTCATAACAAGCACTTCATGATACAAGCACCAACATTTTACACTTAACTAAGCAGCTCATATAAATGAAACTGATGAAAAGAATGGGAAAGACAGGATTAATTTTGATGTAATTTTCAGTTTAGTCTCCGTCTTCTCCAATCTTTAGCAATGTTTCACATGTTTTTACATTGACATGAACAATGTGTGTATGTAGGTATAAATGCATGAACGAACAACTTAGTTTTATCAATATAAAATTTAGTTTTAAAAAAATGTAATATTTCTTGTAGATGGATGAGCATGGACGGAAACCTGGTGAGGTGGAGTTTTATCGAATGACTCATATTCACCGTGATGGCACTTTTGTCCGAGATGAGTCAAGGGACTTATATGTAATTATTTATTACAATTTATTTCATGCAACGATTTTAATTTGATTTTATTATTCAATAAGATCTAACTAATTTTTTTAAATTAATACAGGAAAGAGCTACAGCTCTTATTGCTGAGCGTGTTGATGACTCTATACAGAGTGGTCGTATTGAGGCCGACGTATTTACGGAGTTGATGGGGCCAGAGCGCTATGGTCGAGTGAGGGGTTATGGAGTTGGAGTCACCCCCACTCAGTTATCTGAGATGAATAGAAATGAACGTGTTGCTGCAGATTCTGCAGATGTTCGCAGACTTGAGCATGAGATGGAGGAAATGCGACAGAAGAGTGCCAATGATAGAGCAGAGATGGAGGAGATGCGACAGAGGAGTGCCGCCGATAGAGCATCGATGGATTCTATGAGAGAGCACATTGAGCGGCTTACATCCATCGTACACATGTTTGTTCCACATCAGGTATATATATATATATATTATTAAATATATATTCTTATATTATATCAATTATTTATCTAATATATTGCAATTGATAGTTAAACAAATTAATTTTTTTTAATTATTCTTATAGGCTCCTGGAGCATCAGATCGGAGCGGACAGGGTGACGATCTTCCTCCTACAGATCATTGACCTCACATACTTTTATTTTAGATCTTCCATTTTATGTATTTTTAAATTTTGTTAAACTTTAACTTGTAACTCTCTTAGTTGATGCAATGAAATGTATGCAATGTGATTTTAAGAATGTATGAAATCCTCTCGTTATTACATTCTCATTATAGTTTATGTCTATGGATGAGAACTTGAGTCAGAGTATCTAATGGAAGCCTTGTGATGTGGTGAAGAACAATCCCAAATTTGATTATTCTAGTAGTTGATTTTGTTAAAAAAATTTATTTGATAGTTTATCGGTGATTTTTTCCCTGTGCATCTGATGTTGTCTAAGAATTTTCCAGGATAATGAAATGGCTTCTTTTGCATGTCATGTTATCAAGCCAGGTTGTCTCGGCCACATTTTGGCATGGTAGGGCCTTGATATTCTAGAATGGTGCCACAGTTATATCAAGTTTGATGTCATGCCTTAATAATGTTTGATGGCTCATCAACAAAGAGATTGACTAAGGGGCTGCTTTCCTTGCTTCAGTTTTCAATTAATCACGTCATGTCATTTTGCAACAGTTGGTATGTCCTGTATCCTTGTTTCAGCCTGATAGTGGTCCACAATAATTTTCATGTGTCATGAGCATATAATACGGATCATACTGAAGCATGTGGAGTCAAGTTCAAATTGCATTGCCTGCTACAAGTGAAATGTATGAGATGATTCTAATCAAATATGGGCAGAATTTATATGCAATGACAAGTATGTGTGACTCTTGAAAGTGCCTTTAGATACAGTTTCTTATCATTGGAGTCTCTAGATGAGATGCATGGGCTAAAGATGATGCTTTCTTCTCGTGTAAATGAACATAATTTTTTTTTGACTGTCACAGAGTTTGGAAAAGCTGGAGGAAGCAGATAATTTGTTCTTTTGAGCAGGTATTTATTTTGGGCGATCAGGTTTGTAGCTCGTGCGGACCTTCATCATCTGCATCAGTTCCTTGCTGGGAGGCAGTCGATGCTCCGCAGGAGGCTCTTCAGGTTCTTGATATTGTCCTGAGGGAATTATCGAGTCAAAGGTGCCCTACCTTTTTTTATTTTTTTAACCCTATCTTGTCAGTAGTTACTGTTTGTTTACTTTCCCATGTAGGCTATTTGAATCCTTAGTAATTGCCCGCTGATTTCTTGAAAAAAAAAAATCTATTTGGATGAAATCGTTGCTAGGTACATATCTATTGGGAGATCCTTCTATTCTTCTGAGATCAGAAAACCACATAGGCTAGGTGATGGATTACAGTCATGGTGTGGCTTCTACCAGAGCATTAGGCCAACTCAGATGGGCCTCTCACTGAATATCGGTAAGAATCTGTTTGTTCCTTGCCATCCTATTCACTGCATAGCTTGAAGGCATTGCACCCTATATTTTTCATGATTGCTTGTGGCTGAGTATAAGCTTTTTGGTATTTTATTTCCAGATATGTCATCCACTGCTTTCATTGAGCCACTCCCTGTGATTGAGTTTGTAGCTCAGATGTGTTATCAAGACCATTGTCAGATGCTGACCGTATCAAGGTATGCTTGAATGCATTCAGCACCATATCTTCCTTGACTGTTACTTTGTTTTATTTTTTATTTTTTAAACTTGTTTTGCACTTTTGCTATATTAATGTGACTGGTGATGTACGCTTGGCACAAATAGAAAAAAGTTTCTCAAAGAACACAGTAAGCTACACAATGTATTGAAAAATCTTTGACTAGAGAACTGTAGTGTATGTGGCTCTACTGGCATTTGTATATTAACATCCTGGATTCAATGATTTTCCATTTAAACTGCAGCATTTAATGCTCTATCAAACATTCATGTATGGCTGCTGCTGTCAAGCAGATCAAAAAGGCAGGTGTGAAAGTCGAAGTCACTCACAGAGGAAACGTGCGTGACAGCACGTTTGTAAATTTAGTTTTTTTAAAAAAATTAACTGTTAATATGCCGACGCTTTTAATAGCGTCGGTAGGTTATAAAAAAGCCGACGCTTTAAAAAGCGTCGGCTTGTTTAAAAGCCGACGCTTCAAAAAGCGTCGGCTTACTTAAAATCCGACGCTTTAAAAAGCGTCGGCAGATTTATATGCCGACGCTTTAAAAAGCGTCGAAATAAAAATTGCCGACGCTTTTTAAAGCGTCGGCATATTTATTTTTACCGACGCTTCTCCAAAGCGTCGGCAAATTTCGTATCCACCTCCTTTCTCCCGACGCTTTAAAAAGCGTCGAAAAATAGTATCCCGACGCTAAAAAAGCGTCGGTAAATAACATAAAAGCGTCGTTAAACTTAAAATTTACTGTAGTGTACTCTCCAATCTAGCATGTCATCTGTAAGACATCACATCTTATTGAAAGAAATTTCATTGGTCAATTGGAAGTGGGATAATATTGAAATTGCAATCCAACCATAGTTCTCTATGACTCTCATCAATAAAATTACCATAATTTACAATATGGATAGCTCTCCACTATGGATAAGTTTATAACTTAGGAGAGAAAATGGGATACTTAGGAGATCACTCATTGTTTTCCCCCACTATTGATTAAGAGCATCTTAAGCACTCCTCTTATTAGCTCAAATCAAAAGGATATCTTATGTTAGGATTCAAAATTTAATTCAAAATTCATGATAAAGCAAGTGTATTAAATATGACTTGTTCTTCTGAGATTACTCCTATCATTAATTTCACTCAATTATGAAAGTCACCAACTCAGTGTAGAATTCTCCACTTTCTATAGAAGCTACTTAATTTAAGGAAGTATCTTGACTTCTGCATTTTTGTATAGTAGAATCCCTTCCTTCTCTCCTATATGCCGGAGGTGCAGAAATTGCATAGAGGATCTAGAATATCTTTTCTTTTAGTGCACGAGATCTTTTTTAATTTGGACTACATTGAATCATATGCACAATATTGTATCAATGGACTAGGCTTACCATTTTCTTTTCTCAACCAATTAACCCTTAATTGAGATCTTCCCAGGCTTTCCTCATCATTCTGCTTATTTTGCTCAATCTGGAAAAAGAGAAATGAGGTAATTGTCCAAAATGGCACTTTCAATCCAAATATCATAATCAGGTAAGCTAGTATATTGGCCATAAGATTTATTCAATCAAATGATAACTATTTTATACTTGACTCTAGCATTCAAGGTGCCTACAAGTCTAGTTTTCTGGATCTCTATTATCCTATCTTCATTTCTTGGTAGCCCCTACAGCTAAGAGTTATTAAAACTAATTTTGATGGGTCTCTATATCCTCATTCAACAATAGTAGAGTTTATTATATGAGATCATCTAGGAAAACCTATCTTGCTACATTTATTCTATTAATAACCACCTTAATACATTCTATCGAGCTATATGTTGCATAGTATGGATTAATGATAGTAGTTGATGCTTCTCATGACTTGAAAATCATCCTTAAAAGTGATTACACCACTATAGTATCTTGGATCACTAGGAGTTTCGGGTCTCTGTGTCCTCTTCTTTCAAGCATCAAGTCTATATTCGAAGCATCAAGTTCTATATTCGAAGCATTCCAAGAATTTTGTGCATGCATGTGCTTCATTAAGCAAGTAAGTTGTAGACTTCTTAATGAATTTTGCCTCATTTTCCTCTCAAAGTAAGTTTTGAACAATTGATTTCTTGATGGATTTTTGGACCATGTTGTAGGCTAATGCTAGAGGGAGTGGTTATCTAAGGTGTTAATTGCACTTGTTACTGCCAAAAAAGAAAATGAAGAAATTTGAGGGAGGAGGCACTACAAGAAAAAAAAATTAGCGATGCAAAAAATGCATCGCTGAACAAAAAATTACAATGTTGTCGCTAAGGCTTCGATCGCTGTTGCCGCTATTATCGCAAATCCGTCGCTATTTTGCTATGCAACACAAAGTGTTGCAATATAGCGACGCAAAAAGAGAGTCGCAATATAGCAACGAACATTGCATCGCAATATAATGATGCATAGTTACGTCACTAAATAGCGATGCACAAATGCATTACTACATAGTGACGCATAGTGGCATCACTATTTAGCGATGCCATTTGTACATCCCTATGTAGCGATGCCTTTGTGCATCGCTAAATAGCGATGCATACTTGTGTCGCTATGACACATAGGTCCCATCACAATATTTTTTATAAATTTTTTAATTTATTAAAAAAATTAATTTAAATCTGCTTATACAGTTAATGAGGCAAATCTACCATTAATAACAATTGCTGCAAAGCTATCATAAAGAAAACACTTATAGTGCCATGAAACAAGCAAACAGAGCTACATACATATTATGCAAATTCTTTGAGTTCACTAATTGAATTCAAATATGTAAATAAGATGAAATAAGTGATTAACATTACAAGCAATATCTCAAGGTATTTGGTGTATGTTTACAAGAGCCTAAATTTAGAAAAATATAGGAAATCATAACAATTCTGGAATTTCCAACATCGGAGTCACGAAGCAAAGAATAATTAGTAGCCTCATGGCAGGCATACACTCCACGAATGCTTATTTATGACCCCAACTCCATGGAAGCAAACTTCGAGGCCACATCCATAGCCTCCTCAACACGAGATGCATCGCTTCCCTGAACAGTTCCATCATCATGTATATTTAGCACACATTGCTTGATAATCATGCATGCTCTATTTGTGAACACTTTTATGTTAGATGAGTACCTTGGAAAGCCAATTGTTGGCTTACACATTTATTTTATTCAGGACTTATTTTGTGCATGATCATCATCATTAACAAATAAATGTTGATGTATCATTATGTTGATGTGTCATATATCGTCCATGGAGTTGATGGTCAATGATATGTATTTTCAAGAGTTAAAAATTGGAGACACATATCATAATAGATTAACTCCTAAAATGCTCCCAATCAATTGATCAATCATGGAAACAGTGATCAATCCGATCAGATTGAAGCATAGATCGCCTAGATACAAGTCTCTTGTATGTAGTATGAATTACCAGAACGAGAATGCTTGTAGATGTAAGACATTGGTACCAAGCATGATCATATGAGAAGTCAATAGGATGTCTACTCACTCATCGGTGACTTCTCAAAGATGTAGTAGTGTAAGTGGTCCTCTACCTATGGTACTTTAGCTACTCACATTAGGCTTATTGTAGTTTGACTACATATCACCTTGAACCTCTTAGGCATCAAGGGCCTTGTTATATACATTGACTGCAGTGATCTTAATGTAGGAGTAGGAAGTATTCATTAGGGGTATATCAATCCTAATAGAAAGGAAGAAGTCCTATGCTATTTAGGAGATCATGTTCATAAATCTGTGGCCACGACACGTGATAATTGAAAGAGTTTTCATGTGTAATCACAAGTTGAACTCAAGTTAAATAAATATAACATATATCAGTGCTGAGGGTTTGACGAGTTATCCTTGACCTAGCACTCTGTCGGGACTCTTGATAGAAGGATTATACTACATGCAACTATATGTTCCTTCTTCTAACCGATTGCTAATTGTTAGCAACTAAGTTTGACATGATGAGTTCTGGTACACCAAGACTCTTTTCTCTTTTGGATATATTTTAGGTAATTTTCTTTGAATGAAAATAATTTTTTTGACCTAAACCAATAAAAATAAATAATAAATAAAAATATGATAGTTGTGGAGTTCAAACCCATGACCACTTATGTGTAAGTCTTCTACCTTAACCATTAAATATAAATTTTAAATGAGATTTAATTTATTTACTCATTTAAAAAAATTTAAATTGCATTCCTTCCACTGTATGTGTCTGATTCATCGGTATGGCTTTAATCCACCAATTCGATCACCCTCAAAGTAGTATCAGGCCAGGTTTGATGGATTATATATGATATGATAAATCATGTTATAGTTATAAATTAGATTTGATGATATGATCAGATCTATTTATTGATTTATATGATAAATCATGTTATAGTTATAAATTAGATTTGATGATATGATCAGATCTATTTATTGATTTATATGATAAATCATGTTATAGTTATAAATTAGATTTGATGATATGATCAGATCTATTTATTGATTTATGTGATAAATCATGTTATAGTTATAAATTAGATTTGATGATATGATCAGATCTATTTATTGATTTATGTGATAAATCATGTTATAGTTATAAATTAGATTTGATGATATGATCAGATCTATTTATTGATTTATATGATAAATCATATTATAGTTGTAGATTATTTTTGATAATTATTGCAAATAAATGTTATATCTACAACTACCAGAATTGAAACCTAGTCAAAACATCTTGTGGCACCTAGTCAAATTAATAAAAAAAATTATTTCTTGCTATAATTTAATTAAATCATGATGGAATTCAATGTTAAAAGTTTTAAAAATTGAATATCACATGATTTAACATAGGTGAAATGGGTCTAAGGATATGGCCTAGTTTAGGGTTACCCGATATGATCAGTAGTTAAACCCTGACTAATTTTGGACAAACTGATTAAGTCAAATTGGGTCCAAAATCATTTCTAAATGTTAGAAGGTCAAATCAACTCACTTCAACATGAGTTGATTATATCAAGATTGATTGTGGCTCAGCGGTTGAGCTTGATTCAATAGGAAGTCTATTCTATTCGATTAAACTACTTTGGTGTCTAAGGCAAGTCTCGATCGATGGTTTTTAATTGCTCCATTCACTTACTTGGCCAATTCTGATTGGTGTCTAAGGCAAGTTAAATAGGACTTCATCAATATCACTTACCTAGCCATTGTAGAATGGTTTTGAGTGGATAAGATTGCTTGTTGATCTGGCTTCATCCATGCTAACTAGGTAAGTCAATCATAAGATATGTTGACTCCTACCTGATTAAGTCAGATAAGAGTTGGGCTGACTCGTGTCGAATTAGTCATACATGTGATGTGTTGAATAATTTAATTCGAGACCTGAACCTAAATATCCCCAAGTCAATATTAAGTCTTACATCTTCCATTGTTGCATTTGATATAATTATAGAAGGGTTAGGCCCAATAACTATTAGGTGAGGGACTAATGACAGTTATGTTTACATTAGATATTGCTAAGTTTAGTTAGGGTTAGACCCAATAACTATTAGGTGAGGGTCCTAATGATGGCTAAGCTTGGTATAAATAGTGGGTTAGACTCAACTAAAAAGTATGGACAATAACTATTAGGTGAGCCATCATGACTTAGAGACCAAGGGTTGCATCGTACATGAGATGTACTAGACAAGAGTTATCCTCTGATCTAATATTATAGGTTACCAATAACTGTTAGGTGACGTGCCCCATATTGGGTCAGACCGTAACATCCACTAGGAACCCTAGTAGTGTAGGGGTTCTCACATCTCCATAGGGTAGTATGTGAGATCCATATAAATAGTGGGAGATTATTAATTTGTATCTAAAAGTCCCTAAATACAAAATTATTGATCATGTACAACATCTAATTAGAAATTTTTAACTCTTTGCAGTGATCTTATTATGTTTGCCTTAAACCCATCCTAAAGTTAAACCGCCTGATCGGTATAAATTTCAAGGACTGGTTTAAAAACTTAAGGATTGTTTTAAGCTCAGAAAAGCTTCATGTTGTAAACCAAGAAACACCAGTTTTAATAGCTCGTCCTACCAATGAACAAAGGGCTACACTTGACAAGTGACAGGATAAGGACAATAAGGTTAGGTGTTACATGTTAGCTTCAATGTCCAATGAGTTGCAAAGCTAGCATGAAGACATGCCAACTGCTAAGGCTATTCTGACTCATCTGCAAGAGTTGTATGGTGAGCAAAGTCACACAACACGTTTTGAGGTTTCAAAGAGAGTCTTTAACACCAAAATGCATGATGGACAGTCTATCCATGATCATTGTTTATCGATGATCAAGGAGACAGAGCAGCTTGAAAAGCTGGGCATGACTATCAGTAGGGATCTTCAGGTGGATTTGATCCTCCATTCCCTCCCTAGTTCATATGGCCAGTTCATTATGAACTACAATATGAACAAGCTGGATTACACCTTGCCTGAGTTACTAAATGTGCTGATCATTACTGAGGGTACCTTGAAAAGTTCAAGGGGTTCTGTTCTTACTGTTAAGCAAGCTTCCGGATCCAAGAGAAAGTTTCCAAGTAAAAAGAAGTTTACTAAGAAACAGAAGAAGTCTGCTAAGAAATAGAAGAAGGAAAACAAACCCAAGAAGGAAGCTTCAAACAGAAGGCTGCAGCTGACAAAGAAAAATGTTTCCATTGTAATATTGTGGGCCACTGGAAGAGGAACTATCCTATCTACCTAGCTGATCTAAAGAAAGCAAAAGCTGCTGGACCTTCTGAAGGTATGCTCATTATTGAGTCTAACTTAACGATAACTTATACTTTCAATTGGGTCTTAGATGCTTATGTATGCACTACAATGCAGGGTCTCATAGATAGTAGAAGGATAAGGGAAGGGAGATGATTCTACGCATAGGCAATGGAGCAAGAATTGCTGCTATTGTTCTGAGGACATTCCTTCTGAGATTATCATTAGGATTTAGACTAGATTTAAAATATTGTTATTTTGTACCTGGAGCTAGCAGAAATTTGATTTCTATCTCTATGCTAGCCCAGAATGGATTTGTTTTAAATTCAATAAAGATTTTTGTACTATTTATTTTGGAAATAAAGTAGTTACAAACGCTCTTTTAATTAATGATCTTTATCATTTGCATGCTGATGCTGAAGTGGATTTGCATGAGCATTCAGTGAATGTCGTTAGTAAAAAGCAACTTAGAGATAACTTGAATCAGAAATACCTTTGGCATCTAAGACTAGGTCATATCAATAAAGATAGACTTAACCGACTGGAGAAGGATGGGATCCTTCACTCCTTGAGTTCAGATTCAATTCTAGTTTGTGAGTCATGTCTTCAGGGTAAAATGACCAAGCTTTCCTTTCTTGGATATAGGGAAAGGGTCACCAAGTTACTTGTCCTGGTACACACTGATGTGTGCAGCCCATTCGATGTGCATGCTAGGAGAAGTTTATCTTACTTTATTACCTTCATCGATGATTTGTCATGGTATAGATATGTGTTTATGATGAAACACAAGTCTGAAGCTTTTGAAAAGTTCAAAGAATTCGGACAAGAGGTGGAGAAACAAATAAAAAAATCCATCAAGGTTTTTTGATCAGGTTGAGGAAGTGAATACCTTAGTGGGGAGTTCCTGGGTTATCTTAAGGAATATGACATTATCTCTCAATGGACTCCATCTCACACGCCTCAACTCAATGGGGTGTCCAAAAGGAGAAACAGGACCCTATTAGATATGGTCCGATCCATGATAAATTTTACTGACCTACTTTTGTTTTATGGGGACATACTTTACAGACAACAATCTTTATTCTAAATCGGGTTTCCTCTAAATCCGTTTCTTCCACGTCTTATGTGATTTGGCATGGTAAGAAGCCAAGTCTTGGTTTTCTCAAAATTTTGGGATGCCCTGCCTATTTCAAGAGAAATATCATAGATAAGTTAGAGGATTGATCTAATAGAGCTCATTTTATAGGATATCCCAAAGAGTTAATGGGATATCATTTTTACTATCCCGAGGATCACAATGTGATTGTGAACCAACATGCTATTTTCTTAGAAAAATAGTTCATTCAAAATGAAGGAAGTGGCAGGGTTGTAAGGCTCAAAAAAAGTATCTCTGAAAAGTAGCCAGTTACAAATCATAATGAGCCCAGTAGTCCTATTCTTATAGTTGCTCCACCACCTCTTAGATGGGTAGAGCCCCTTAGATTCCTAAGAGGTACTTAGATATAGTATAGGAGGAGATTGAGAAAATGCTCCTTATGGAAGATAGGGATCAACTGACTAATCGCAGAACCTATGATGAGGCAATGTTAGACATTGATTTTGAGAAGTGGTTAAGTGCGATGAAGTCAGAGATGGAGTTTGTGCACTCAAATCAAGTATGGACTCTAGTGGAACCACCTGAGGGTATAGTATCCATTGGGTATAAATGGATCTACAAGAGAAAGATAGGTGCAAATGGCAAGGTAGAGACCTATAAGGCAAGGTTTGTTACGAAAGGTTATAGTCAACACGAAGGTATTGACTATCAGGATACATTTTTGCCAGTAACCATGCTAAGTCCATCCGCACTCTGCTTGCTATTGCAGCATTTTATGACTATAAAATCTCGCAGATGAATATGAAGACGACCTTTTGAATAAATATCTTGAGGAAGATTTATATGGAACAACTGAAATGATTCATATTCAGTGATAGTGATCACCTTATTTGCAAGCTACAAAGGTCCATTTATGAATTAAAGCAAGCTTCTTGAAGTTGGAATACTTGATTCAATGATGCGATCAAATCATTTGATTTCATCAAGAATGAGGAGGAGCCATGTGTGTACAAGAAAGTTAGTGGGAGTGCTATCACCTTTCTCGTACTGTATGTAGATGATATACTCCTAATTGGGAATGATATCCCCATGCTGACAACGGTCAAGAGGGGGTTATCTAAAGAATTCTCGATGAAAGACCTAGGAGAAGCATCCTTTATACTGGGTATAAAGGTCTATAAAGATGGACCTAATAGGATGCTTGGCCTATCGCAGTGAATTGATATAGAAAATGTGCTGAAAAGGTTCAGCATGAAAAACTCCAAAAGAGGTTTTCTACCACTTAAATATGGCATTCAACTCTCCAAGAAGATGTGTCCTAGCATACTTGAGGAGATTGAACGCATGAGCTGAATCCCTTATGCTTTGAAATAGGGAGTCTCATGTATGTCATATTATGTACACGACCTAATATTGCACTTGCTGTAAGTGTCACAAGTAGATATTAATCAAAACTGGGTGAGAAACATTGGATTGCTATAACAAACATCCTTAAGTACTTGAAAAGGACTAAGGATTTGTTCATGATCTTTGGAAGAGGTTCTGAGTTGCACATTGAAGGATACTCAGTTGCGAATTTCATGTCTGACCTAGATGATAGACGGTCTACATCTGGACATGTGTTGTGTGCAATGGTGGTGCTATAAGTTGAAAGAGTTTCAAATAGCCCATCATAGCTGACTCGATCATGGAGGCGGAGTACATTGCCGCATCGAAAGCTACTAAGGAAGCTTACTAGTATAAGAAGTTTGTTGCAGAACTTGGAGTGATGTCATCAGATGCCATCCTGCTGTACTATGACAACAATAGTGCCATAGCTCTTGCTAAGGAGCCTAAGCCTCACCAGAAGTCCAAGAACATCGAAAGACGGTTTCATATTATAAGCGAATACCTTAAGAAAAAGTATATCAAGGTGCAAAGAGTTAACTCCATAGAGAATGTGGCAGACCCACTAACGAAGCCGTTAAGCCAACAAAAGACTGAAGCACATCTTGAGAAGATAGGACTTAGATGTGTAACCAATTGGCTTGAGGTCAAGTGGGAGTTTGTTATATGAGTGCTTTAGAAAGCCAATTGTTGTCTTACATTGTATTTTATCCAGGACTTATTTTGTACATGATCTTCATCATTAATAACTAAATTGGGCAATTTTTTTATATATGTTGATGTGTCATATATTGTTTACAGGATTGATGGTCAATGATATGTATTTTCAAGAGTTAAAAATTGAAGACATATGTCACAATAGATTAACTCCTAAAATACTCTCAATCAATTGATCAATCATGGGACGATGATCGATATGATCATATTGGAGCATGGATTGTCTAGATACGAGTCTCTTGTATGCGGTATGAGTTACCAAAGCAAGAATGCTAATAGATGTAAGACATCGGTACCAAGCATGACCATACGAGAAGTCATTAGGATGTCTACTCACTTATCGGTAACTTCTCAAAGATGTAGTAGTGTAAGTGGTCCTCTACCTATGATACTTCGGCTACTCATATTAGGCTTATTGTAGTTTGACTATATATTATCTTGAACCTATTAGGCATCAAGGGCTTTTTTATGTACGTTGGCTGCAGTGATCTTAATGTAGTAGGAAGTATTCATTAGGTATCTATCAGCCCTAATAGAAAGGGAGAAGTCCTATGCTGTTTCGGAGACTGTGTTCATAAATCCATGACCATGGCAGGTGATAATGGAAAGAGTTTTCATGAGTAATCATAAGTTGAACTTAAGCCAAATAAATATTGCATATGACTGGTGCTGAAGATTTGATGAGTTATCCTTGACCTAGCACTCTATCGGGACTCTTGATAGATGGATTATACTACATGCAACTATATTTAAGATTCTTTTCTCTAACCTACTGGCTTGCCACTACATATTGCTAGATGTCACTGGTGGATAGTGAGAAGCTCACTGAAATCGATTAGGATCGTTGATTTCAAGTTTGAGTAGAGTCAAAATATTTTGACCCACCGAAAGGAGTTTTAGTGTAATCGTATAATGCTGATTAGGATTATTCTCACTACCAGATAAGTTGGAACCTATGGGGTCACACACAATAGGAGCTAAACTCCTCACAATGATCCTTACATTAATTTGATTAATATTTTAGATTAAATTTCTTAAAGATGGATTGCTAATTGTTAGCAACTAGGCTTGACATGATGAGTTCTGGTACACTGGGACTTTTTTCTATCTCGGATATATTTTGGATAATTTTCTTTGAATAAAAATATTTTTTAGCCTAAACCAATAAAAATAAATAATAAATAAAAATATGCTAATTGTGAGGTTTGAATGAACCATGACCACTTGTGTGCAAATCTTCTTCTTTAACTACTAAAGTATTCTTTTAGTTTAATTTTATTTGATGAAAATATATCTTATTCTAAACCAATGCGCTAGGAGAGAGAATATATAGGGACATGCACCCCATCCAGATAGGGCATGCGAATAAACTTCATAGTCTCTCTCTTTAAAACACCATGATTTGAATATTTGATCTTCAAATTTGTTGCATATAGATATGCATCCTGAGCATTCTCACCCCTCCATCTAACAGTCCCTTCTATACCCTCCATCTATAAATAAGGAGGGGATGCAGCCTTGAAAGATATAGAACGGAATGAGAGGAAACAAAGCGTTAGAGTGGTTTTTGAGAGAAAGAAGGCTATGAGTCTTCTTGGCCATTGAACAACTTAAGTACGAGACCCAAAGATCAAAATTTTTGATCCAGTTGAAGAGTTCAACCTAACTAGGGTAAGATTTAAATGTTAAATTTATCAAAATATTACATCTGACACAAAAACATACAAATAATGAGAAAATAAATTTTAAATAAGATTTAAAATTTATTTTCTTATTTAAAAAAATTAAATTGCATTCCTTCCACTGTATGCGTCTGATTTGTCGGCATAGCTTTAATCCATCAATTCGGTCACCTTCATCCAAAAAAAAATTGAAAAACAGGAAAACAGCTCACCTAGCCCTGAGCAATACCATTCTTCCCACCACCACCCTTCCTTTGAGAGGCCCCATAGCAGAAGTTAGCCACTCTAACTCTGCCAGACTACCTTTGCTTTAGGCACACTGGCATACACCACTGCTTTGTTTTTTTTTTTTTGGTACAAGCGAGTGATCACACCAATTTAGGGTGAGTCAAACCCAATATATCAGAATATAAAATTTGAGTCAAAACAGCAGGGCAAGGATCTCCCTGCTTCCAACTCCAAAATCCAAAGTGGGCAGCCACTCTGGCGGCGATCCAATCGGCCGCAGAATTCGCTTCTCGATATATATGCCGAATCAGAGTGCTCTGGACCCCCTGCAGGGTAGACCGAATATCAAGAGTCAAGGAGTTGGGAGGCATACTATCACTGGGATCCTGTCGGAGCCAGTGGATAACTATGATAGAATTCCCCTCAATAATAAGGCACCGGGCACCCAGAACATGAATAGCATAGGAAATGCCCGCCCAAGTAGTAGACAATTCAGCCAGGGGCATCAATGAATCAACGAGGCCAAAATCGTCAGTAGCCGCAACTCACCGTTCGGCCCTCGAATCACAAAAGCTACCCCAACAGATCTACCCCGAACACTACCATCAAAGTTGATTTTTATAAATCCTGAAGGTGGGGCCTCCCAAGAGATAAAGACCGTCCGCCAGTGCGCTGCCAAGGCAGCATGGGAGCTCCAGTGGCCAGGGCTATGAGAATCAAAAACCATGTGATGGAAGGTATACTCAATCGCAGAAGAGAAAGCAGTCTTGACGATCCGACGGGGTGGAGTCATCACATCAGTGAAGACAAGCTGATTACGGGATAACCAGATCTAGATAGCCATATAAGCCCTCGTGGTAACCACCTGATGGGAACCCCTAACAAAATCCAGCCTGAGTAAACCCAGAAAGGAGCTACAGGGAGAAGGAGAACCAACGTCCCAAGGCCGGTCACCAGATAATGGGCAAATGGCTTGAATGCTCAACCCACGCCTGGAGAGAAGAGAACATGTGGGAAGGCAGTTCCGAGCCATCTTCCAAATAAATAGACGAACCCTAGGGTGAATAGGGAGATGCCAGATCCAATCCACATCTAGCACCTACTGGACTTGTGGCCGATAAATCCTCAGAAGATCCCTGATCGGAGCTCGGGTCAAACAAGATCTCTTCCACACCCTGGTGTCAGAGATATGGCCCGACATAAGAGGAATGGCTAGAATACGACGATAGAGCTCATCTCCAAAAGAATAGAGAGTAAAGAGGTACTCCAAGCCAAACAGTCCTGGATAATCAAGTCAGACACTCGCATACCACAGGGAATGGTAGTACTGACAAAGGTGGGCCACCGAGAAAGGGGGAGGTCTGCAATCCAAGTATTCCGAACAACATCCACAGAAGCACCATCACCAATCAGCCATGAGATGCTGTTGAGAATGTCCGGAGCATGCCGACAGACCTCTCTCCAAAAGAAGGAAAGCCCATGACTAGATAGAGGATCAACAGAGGAAGACCATTCACCATATTTAGCATGCATAAAAGAACTCCATATACAGTGTGGATCTAGCAAAAACCGAGTAGCATGCCTAGCTATCAAAGCCTCCCTCCTCGCAGTAAGGGATTGAATCCCCAATCCTCCCTCAGAAAGTGGTAGACAGACACTGTCCCAACCGACAAGGTGAATACCATGCCCATTCTACATCGAGGCCCAGAGAAAGTTCATGAAATATCTCTCAATTTTCCACAAGCACGATAGAGGAATAGTCACATTAGACAATAGATAGAGAGGAAGCGACGATAGCACATATCTCAATATAGTGATCCTCGCCATCATAGAAAGATCAGTAACTTGCCATCCATCCAACTGATCATGGATCCGTCTCATAAGATCACTAAAATCAGCACTCCGTGGCCTTCTCCCAGTAATAGGAATCCCCAGATATATGATCCGGTCTGCCAAAACAGAGATACCCATGATTTACGATATAGCACCTTTCAGAGAAGGAGGCGTTGAGGGACTAAAGTAGATCAAGGATTTGGTCGGATTCACTTTCTGACCAGAGGTCCAACAATAAGACTGAAGAATAGAGGCAAAAATTGTAGCATTCTAAACTGAAGCCTGTCCCAGAAGAATACTATCATCTGCAAACATCAGGTGGGATAGCGAAGGACCACTGGGTCCCGCCCTATAGGGAATAAGAGAATAGTCTAGCTGTGCCTAAGATAGAGCCCTCGATAAAGCATCCGCAGAGAGGATGAACAGAAATGGAGAGAGGGGGCATCCCTGCCTCAAGCCAACCTCAGAATGAAAGAAATCAGTCTGACCCCCATTTACAAAGATAGAAAAAGATGGGCGGTAAACACAGGCCATGATCCAATCAATAAAAAGGTATGTAAACCCAAACATATCAAGAGTGCGCCACAGGAAATCCTAGCTCAGTCTATCATAAGCACGCTCCATGTCCAGCTTAACGTCCATGAGCGCATTCCGACCAGAAGCACGCTGCAGATCATGCATGAATTCCTGAGTCAGCAAGGCATTATCAGTGATGCTACGCCCTCTGAGGAATGCCCCTTGCTTCGAAAAGATAAGCCAAGGTATCACCAATCGCATTAGGGATACTACAAGCCACTGCCAAACCTTATATAAGGTAGTGCAAAGGCTGATAGGCCGGTAGTGGTAGGTACTGGTAGCGTCTGGGCGTTTAGGAATCAGCATAACAAAAGTCCGATTCCACTCAGGGGGAATGTCTTTGGACTGAAACACCAGCTGAATGGCCTGCAAACATCCTGACCCAAAATGCTCCAATAATGACGAAAGAAAAATGGTTTGAAACCGTTAGGCCCCGGGGCCTTATCCATACCAAGATCCCATAAAGCCCTCCGAATATCCTCCGCCGAAATGGGGCTAACTAGAAGATCATTCTCCAAGTCGGAGACCCTATTAGGGATCAGAACAGGGCAGACAGGGGACCCAATACCAGTAACCTCAGTCCACCGGGACCGGAAGAAATGAAAAATTCGATCCCTAATCACCTAATCATCCTCATGAACATGGCCCTCTTTATCAGCAATACGCCTGATACAGTTCGCCGCTCGGCGCTTAATAGTAGCTTGATGAAAGAATCTCGTGTTACAGTCCCTCTCTTTGATCCACTGGATCCTAGACCTTTGCTTCCAAAACATCTTCTGCTGTCGAAGGAGGGAGTGATGGATCGACAGAGTCAAGCGGAGGGACGATAAATCAGACTCAATAAGATAACCCTCCTAATCCTCTTTGGCTTAAAGTGAAGCAATAATAGCTTCAACTTGCTCAACTTGCTTCACAATATCACCCACCTCCCTGCGATTCCAATTGGACAGTCTGCATTTGGCAAGAGCTAGGCGCCTTGATAATCGATATATAGCATTCCCTCTAACAGGCATGCACCAGACCTCGGAGATGATAGCCCTAGCAGACAAATAAGAAGTCCAAAATGACTAATCTAAACTGCCTCCTCCACTGTAACCCCTCATCAGTGGAAATAAGAAGAGGGCAATGATCCGAGGCAATTCAGGATAAGTTGGTCACAGAAGTAGAGGGAAAGCACTGAAGCCAATTAGAAGTCACCTAGGCCCTA
Organism: Calamus simplicifolius; assembly: GCA_900491605.1. Taxonomy (NCBI): domain Eukaryota; kingdom Viridiplantae; phylum Streptophyta; class Magnoliopsida; order Arecales; family Arecaceae; genus Calamus; species Calamus simplicifolius. The sequence goes on from UESW01002413.1 coordinate 212,046, forward strand.
TCCAACCTTTTCCACACTATGGCAGAGCCCTATCAATTGTTACATCATGTGAACTAGGAACCCTAGAATCCCATATCCAAAAGGCCAGCATTAGATATAAAGGTCCAAAATTTTGCTATACCTGGTAAATCAGCTAATTGCCTGCCCCCTTTCTTCTCGTGAGCCCCCACAATACTATTAAAATCGCCTGCAATAAGTGAAGGAAATCCCTGAGCTAGTAAAGAGCAAATCTCACCCCATAGCACCCTGCGTTCTCGAAAATCGGTGCTGGCATAAACACCCGATAGCATCCACGGGACGGAGGTCCCCTCAAAAATAACAGCAGCAACTTACTGACCACAGCAGTGAAAGGCATCAACTCTAATCCTATCATGCCTCCAAAGCACCAAAATGCCCCCAGAAAGACCGATCGACTCAACAGCATAAGAAACCCAGGTTCTGAAAATCAGTCTCCGAAAACGAGCCATACTATCCCCAGACGACCGTATTTCCACAAGGACACAAATGTCGAAGCTATGAAGCTGCATAAGTCTCCCAAAAGAGGAGCGAAATGAAGGTTTCATTGCTCCTCTCACATTCCATACAAGAATCTTCATCCTAATGCATGCATGGGGAGGTACTCATCCTGTCCCCCGGCATCATCTCATCACAGTGATCGTTGACGATAGTGGAACACTCCACAGGATCCAAACCTCTGGAATCCTCAGTCTAGGAAGAATCTGACACCACCCTTGTCCCAGTAATCTGAATGGCCTATTTCAATTGGTGGACAGCAGCCTCATGCTCATCGCCCTCCACCCTCGCGAGCTGAGTAATTCCAGTCATTCGTGCTGAAGACCATTATAGCTAATCCCTGCAGTTACTTAAAGGTAAGTTGGAAGGGGATGTTCGGACATTTAGACATTTCATAAAACTCATTTATCATGCTAATACACATAAAAAGGATATCTCCCATGTATATACAAGAGCTCTTGAAAAACTGAAACATAAAAGAGACATTACCACTAGGATTTAACATTCTTACAAGTTTAGTAATTTGGCCCATAGATCGAGAGAGTCCATAAAGAGTGATCTATGTCATCTAATGAATAAGAGAGGCGCCCAATATACACACCATCTTTGCACACAAATCATATAAGTGGACGTACATGGAAATCATGCTAACCAGATTTTTCCCACATAAAATCAACATAACATACATGATAAGTCATCTAAACTGAGAATCCACCCCACTAATCATGAAGAATAACATCTAAATGTTTCAAAGATTTCTTGACCATGCATTTATTATTTAACAAATGTGGAAGATTTGTAGTAACAAAATGATGACTTGCAGATTAGGAGACAATAATCAAAATTCAGTTAATTCAATGTAACTTTCAGTTCATGGTTAAAATATTTTAGCCAAGCTTTCTGTAGCCTAAGCCCCTCTATTATGCGGACACTACAAGAAAAGAATGAAATAGCGATAAAATTTAGTGACAGATTCATATTTGTTACAAATAGCTTCATATTTGCGACGGATCGACAAGTATAAATGATAGAAAATTTAGCGACGGATATAGCGACGAAAATTTTCATCACTACTGATATTTATTTCATATATAAAACATAGCGATAAAATTTTTTGTTGCTACATATTAGAGACGGATATAGCAATGAAAATTTTTTGTTGCTAAATCTATTTATTATATATATAATTAGCAATAAAATTTTCGTAGCTAATAATATTTATTTCATATATAAAATATAGTGACGAAAAGTTCCGTCACTACATATTAGAGACGAATATAGCGACAAAAATTATGTGTAGCTAAATCTATTTATTTATATATAAAACATAGCGACAAAAATTTTTCGTGGCTAAACCTATTTATTATATATATAATTAGCGACAAAAATTTTTTATCGCTAATATTTATTTCATATATAAAATTAGCGACAAAAATTTTTGTCGCTAAACATATTTATTTTATACATAAAACATAGCGACAGAAATGTTTCGTCGCTATATTAACTTAATCGGACATGTTTCTCTGAAAACCCTTAGCGACGGAAAGTTTCGTCGCTAATGAACGTTTCAAGCAACGAAAAAAATTTACGTTCCTATATTCACTTACTTTAGCGACAGAAATTTTCGTCGCTAATGAACATTTCAATATAAAACCAAGCGACGGAAAAAGTTCGTCGCTATACTCACTTAATCGGACATCTTCGTCTGAAATCCCTTAGCACAGAAATTTTCATCGCTAATGAACATTTCAAAATAAAACCCAGCGACGGAAAAAGTTCCGTCGCTATATTCACTTAATCTTAGGGCATCTTCCTCCAAAAATCTTGGCCTTCTTTCTTCGCATTGCCACACTTTTCTTTCCATCGCCAGATATCTCCCATATATCCTTTCTTCGATCTCTGCTCCATCCCCCTCCTCTCGGCTTCGTTACGCCCAATTTCCATCGGTGATCGGAGTCGCGGAGGGCTTTGACCTGAGAGCCTCGCGAGCCTCGCAGGACTAGTCGCTGTTTTCTTTTCTCCTTCCTTCCTGCCTTCCTCCTCCTTCCCCTTCTTTTGTTCCTAAGCCGGAGGCGGAGCCCTGCTATTCCAGAGCTGCGGCCACCATCGCTGGATCAACGGGAGAACCCGGAGCTTTGTCGGACTTCTTTTTCTCTCTAGTGAGCCGGCCTCTTCCTTCTTCTCCGACGTTGTTATCAACTGGACGACCATCAGGTAGGCTGGATCAAAGTCCTTTGTAAGAGCTTTTACAGTGTTTTTGCACTGTTTGTTATCAAAGCTTTTAATTTTGAAATGGGAAAGTATACAGAGTCATGTGATTGTTCTTTATCAAAGGCTAATTAGTTTAAATTGATCAACCGCAAGCCATGAGTGGGTAGGAGAGAGATCCAACTAGAGAGAGGGAGGGGATAAGGAGAGATGGAGAGAGGGAGGGGATCGGGAGAGATGGAGAGAGAGAAGGAGAGAGAGGAGGGAGGGAGAGAACTCCATGGAGTGTCTCGGTTCGTCATGGAAATAGGGGTTCGTGTGGCTGGGCGAAGTCACTCCTTTTACTCGGCCATAGCTACGGTGGCATGAGCAGGAGAGAGAGGAGAGAAGAGGGACAATGACAGAGGCTAACCACAAGAGAGATTGGAAGTGAGCCATGAGTGAGTGAGTGAGAGAGAGGGAGAGATGGAGCCGGAGCATTGGCTTCGAGTATGGGCAGGGGTGGCCCGTGTTTGGCGGTCAGCACCGGGAGATGCAGAGGCTGACGGGGTGGTCTGGTTGGGCTGGGCCTCATAGGGCATAACTTCTGGACAAGGATGCATATGAAACAAAAAAGGAAAAATTAGAATAAAAAAAAGAGAGATCTAAATATAAGGAGCCCCATGATATGTTTCTAATTTCTATTGACTCCTAGCAATCCAGAACCATGCTTCACGACTCTTGCTAAACCCACTCCACCTTCTCCCTATCTTTAAGTTCACCATGGCTACCTTTGGTCCACCCACGTTCCTAAATTGGTGCATTGATTGGATGGTCTCCAAGTCACTTTATTGCTAACCTTATTAAAAAAACAAAGATTAGAAGTAATAAATAAACAAAAGAGCTCAACTGTGAAAGAGATGACTTCATTGCTGACCTCATTAAAAAGCAAAGATTAGATCTAATAAACAAACAGAAGAGCACATGTCTGAAAGAGTATACTTTGGCTTCGTTAAAGGTACATGATACCAATCTGATGACTTTAGGTTCCAACATTTTTAATGCATCATTAGAATACCTTGCTGTCTATATATATTATGTTCATTGCCTTGTTCTTTGAAATTGCATTCCTATTATATTCTGTAACATCTTCTCTTGATTATATCTCTTTGATATTGTAATTTTTAAAATCTATTTGTACATGGTTAATTATGCTATGATCCTTTGATTAAATGCTTATGCAATAGATTATTCATCTGTGTTTGCATTGCTATGGTCCATTGTTTAATTAGGGCTTGTAAGTGGGACTATATCGAACCTTGGCATTAGAAAAGTAAAATGAGACCGGATCGCCAGTGGATGTATAAACGGTTGAAAGATGGCCTTTTGAATCCAGAGTTTATGACTAATATGAGACAATTCATAACATTTGCATGCAGTCATCCAGAAATGATGGACAATGTAGGATAAGGTGTCCATGTAACGGTCGCAAGTGTTAGAATCACATATTTCATGAAGTGAATACAATTAAGTTGCATTTGTACCGAAATGGTTTTGTACTGGATTATTACTATTGGAATTTACATGGGAAACAAGAGGTTGGGGTTAATATAAATTATAATGTCAATTATATGGATGAAGGTTCTGCTGCATTTGATTATGCAGAATCATCCAATCGATACCATTCCATGGTTATGGATGCAGTTGGTCATGCATTCAATCCAACTTACATGGAAAAAACACCGAATCCGAAGGCCCAAAAGTTTTATGATATACTTAGGGCTGCTGATGAGGACTTATATCCTGGATGTAGAAGTCATTCACAGTTATCATTTGTTGCTCAATTGATGCACATGAAGTTAGAACACCATATGTCTGAATGTACTATTCACAGCTATTTAATCACTTTAGATATGTTAGCCATTTGTTACATCAATCTTGCTTTTATTATTGTTGTTTGTTTTAAGTATCAAAGAATATTTGTGTTCATTGTTCTTTTTAATAGTGTTTATTGTTATCGAGTGACTAATATGCAGATGGATCGCACATCATCTAAAGATATATTACATGGTAGAGGCAGCAGATGCGAGAAGAGATGCGTGGCGAACTTCGAGATGAGATTCGTGGTGAACTTTGAGATGAGATTTGAGACGAACTTCAAGACAAGAATTGAGACGAGATTCGGAACGAGATTCGGGATGACATGCATGTTGAGATGCGACAGCTGATAGCAGAGATGATTCGTTCTAATCATATTTTTGCTCCAGCTCCACAGATAGATCCATCTCATTCTGATAGCATGTAGAACATATTTTGATTACTGAATATTTATGGGATATTTATCATTTTTTGAAGTTTATTGTAAAAAAAATTATTTGTAAGATATTTTAATATATATTTCATGACTTCTTTTTAAAAATTATTTGCATATCAATAAATTGAAATTTTAAATTACAGGAACTAATTATATATATATATAATAAAAAATGATAATTAGCGATGGATAACAAATCTGTCGCTAATCCATTGCTAATTAGCAATGAAATTATATCTATCGCTAACCAGCAACGAATTCAAAATCTGTCGCTAATTAGGGACATAAATTATTCTGTCACTAATTAGCAACGAATAAAAACTCTGTAGCTAATCTGTCGCTAATTAGTGACGGAAATTATTCCGTCGCTAATTAGCAATGAATAAAGTCGCTACTTCGCCGCTAATCTTAGTGACAAATTTGAATTATGTCGCTAAATATTTTGAGAGGAGCATTTCTGCGATGGATAAAATCCATCGCAATTCCGTTGCTATTTAAGATTTGCGACGGAATTCATACTTTCAACGACGGATTTTTTCATTGCTAAATTTATTTTTTCTTGTAGCTAGGGATGGTAATTTTTTTCGTTTGGCCATTTACTTGATCAGTACCATTTCTAATTGATCGAAAATTCTTGATTTAAATGGCTTAATGGGTAAATGGGTAAATGACCATTAATGGCTAAACGGTAAACTATCGAGGATGGCATCCTCCGACCCATCCCTGTTTATCCGTTCCCATCCTCGTTGGCTTTAATATAATATATTTAAATTATATATATATATGTATATATATATATTAAAATTTTAAAATAAATAAAACATATATATTAAAAAATCTAGTAAAATACGTTTGGATCTCCCTATATGTTTTCTTCTTTCATGCAACCGCAGTGAGCATCAAAGCCAAAAATTTTTTTATATCTTTTGAAGCATTCAATAAATTATAAATTTAATGAAATAATTTTATTTTTTATATAAACAGCCAAACAATACCCATTTACCCAGCCGGGTATCCCCCGTTTCCATCCTATTAACTATAACGGCTTAATAGAAAGGTTTTTTCTAACGGGAACGGGATCGGTAGAAACCGCCCTAGGCTATCTTCGGGCGTTGTGTCATCCCTAATGCGGGCGTAAAATTTTCTGAAACAAGACATCTATAAAATTTGAATAAAAAATTACCTCATTAGGAAACTCCTCGCCTTCCATAGAATTATTGGCAAGCACTTTGGCAGCAACGGTTTGACCAGTAGACAACTTTGCTTTATAAACAGGACCAAAAGCATCTTGACGTAGCAATGCTGTAAAATTACTGGTTGCTTTTTGCAAAGCCCTGTGAGGTCACCAGTAATAGATAAGAGATTTGATGTTGGCAAAAATAATTTCTGCTAGGATAATTCAACTTTGATGTGTAATTTTTAACATTTCAGACAAAAATTGAAAGATAAAGTGATCTTTCAAGAATCGATTGAATGAGTGCTAACTTACTATGCAAGGGCTGAATTTTCTCTTGCTTGACCAAACTCTATTTGTCATAACATGGTCTTGGAAAATTGAATTAAAAACCAACGTACAGTTGCATTTCGATGGCGATTTTATTTTCAGACGATGAGACGTCTTTTTCAAGTGTTTGATTCAGATACTGCCAAACGATAGAGCACCTAATGTTATTTTTTTTAAGAAAAAAGGTCAATTGATGGTATCTTCTCCGTTGCTGCCATATAAATTGGTTGTTTGGTGTGGCGGCTGCTTCAAAACCATTGACTAACATCCGATTAGCTGGTAGCAAGCGTGTTTCAGAGAAGAAAATAAAATACTATAATTATATCTTCCCGCTCTTACCTCACAAAACCAGCACCAAACCCGGTCTTGAGAAATTTCCAATGTCTCCGATTCTGGATGGTCCGCCGTCTGCACTCGGGGTAGGAAGGGCATCAAGTGTTATCGGAGGAGGGACCGAGACTTACTGTAAGCCCGCGATCTCCGGTCCCATCTCCCCCGCTTGAAAATCTCAGACAAAAGCCAGCAGATCGGGCCCCAAAACCACGCGAAAGAAGCAAGAGTTGCACCCAAATCACCTAAGGGACCAGAAATAGCAGCAAGGAACGCCGGCTGCTGAGAGCGAATGAAGTGCTTGAGAACGGGGGGAGGAAGGATCTATTTGAATGGAAGGGAATAGAAGGGAGGAAAGGAAAAGAAGAAGAAAGGTAATAAGTTATCTTGTTTGGGAGGAAGGTGAGAGAAAGAGCAAAGGGAATCGGAGTAACCTTTTCCTTCTTTTTTTTTTTAATGAAGGTAAATTTGTTAACCCATATATCACGGGATAAACTAGAAGAGGGAAAAGTTTAAGTTATATTTTTTTGGAACACTAAAATATTCCTTCCTTTTCTATTCTTCATTTTTTACTCCCACCGTTCTCAAGGGATAGAATTGTCATATAATTCTTTCCCTTTTTTCTCTCTATCCAAAAAAAGAACAACCCTTCCTTCCCCTTCCTTTTTCATTTTATCCCTTTTTTTTCTTTTTGCTCTTCCCTTCCTTTCTCTCTAAAGATTCAAACAAAACGGCTTTTAGGGCTAGGGACGAGTTGGTGGCGTCACTAATTAGTGACGACATATACGTTAGAATGCATCGCTAATTAGCGATGCGATAGTACCATCGCTAATTAGCGACGATAAGATAATTAGCGATGTGATAGTACCATCGCTAATTAGCGACGATAAGATAATTAGCGATGCCATCTTTTGCATCGCTATTATATGGCATCGCTAATTAGCAATACAAAATGACATTGCTAATTTGATTCCTCGCTAACTCATCGTTAATTACTCGCTGATTTTCGTATTATGTATTTCGGTTGCCATTTGTTGCTGCTTCGTGCTATTTTGCAATGAACTTTTTTTTTGCGTAACTAATTTGCATCGCTAAATAGGAAAATTCTTGAAGTGAGGGGCCTCTCTATTTAACATCCACCATCCCCTTGAGTTATCATTACCGATCATCATTGGTTTCCTTCATTGTTAGTGAATTTCACCTAAGCTGCCTTGAGATCTTGATGGAGATGAGGTACAATCCTCTATCCATTTCTCATTGATTCCCTTGCTTAATTTACTGCCATTGCCAACTAGATTCAGTGAGATAGAATCTATTGTTGAAAATAATACTTGGATTCCTATTGATTTAACTTCTATAAACAAACATTTAGATTGTAAATGAATTTTTAAAAAGAAATTAAGGGTTAATGGATTAGTGAAAAAGTATATAAGGTATGGCTTGTAGTCCAAGGATTTAGACAAAATGTAAGTATTGATTTCTTTGATACTTATGCACCTTTTGTTAGCATCACCACTATATAAGTTCTTTTTATTTTACTTCTATCCATAAAATCTTTGTGCATCAAATGAATATGAAGATTATTTTTTTATGGTGATTTTGATGAAAAAATCTATATAACTCAACCTAAGAGCTTCGTAGTGCTAGGTCAAGAGTATAAAGTATGCAAGCTTATTAGGTCCTTATATGGACTAAAGCAAACACCTAAGCTATTGACTCAAGTATTGATTTTGATGATTAATAAAAGATATGAGTATATTTACTATGTTTCTAATAGATTTAACAAGTGTTACAGGGATTAAAAATGTTTCATCAATCAAAACGAATAAAGAAACAAGTTTTGAATCAAATTGTCAAAAGAATTTTTAAAGTTCAGAGCTTGGAGTCGACACCCAAATGGTCAGGAGCCGACCCCAAGGCGTATCAGAAGTTTTTTGAAAATTTGGCACGGTTTGAAGTCAACACACAGAGTTTCAGAGCCGACTCCAACCTAAGATACAGAGAAGCGTATTCTGTTTCAGTTTTCGGAGCCAACACCCAGTATTCGGGAGCCGACACCTGAGAGTTCGGGAGTCGATACCTGATTTTCTGGAGCCGACTCTAACATGAGAACAGAGAGCGTATTTTTATGAGCATTTCTGGAGCCGACACCTTCGGATTGCGGAGCCGACCCCCAAAAGCGGCGAGCTGACACTTAACTTTCTCGGAGCTGACTCCTCAACAACTTTTTATTTTCTATTTTTGGATACCCGACTTGGAGCCGACACCTGAAATGTTGGAGCCAACTCCAACCTGTCAGGAACAGACTTTTATCTGTCAGAACAAACTTCAATGGTAAGATTTCTTTTTACCTAACCTCTAACGGCTATTTTCTTTGTGTGTAGAGAGATCCAAACAACTCACAACGGCTATATTTTCCACCTAAATCGGGATTAAGAAATCTATAAAAAGAGAAAATCGTCCATTTGAAAAAGAGAGGATATACAAGAGAAAAGAGGAGAAAAATCAAGAAAAATACTTTGTGAAAAAGAAAGAGAAATCAAGGAAAGACTTAGATCTCAAATCCATCAACCTCAAAAAGCTCAAAGAGAAATCCACAAGCTTCTCAAGTTCAAATCAAGGAGATTTCTATCTTTAGAAGAAAGATAGCAAAAGCCCCAAATCCTCAACTTCTCAACTACAAATTTTTGAAGAATCTGAGCTGAGGCCCTGATTCAATCTTTCAAAGGAGAAGAGAAAAGAAGAAAAGAAGAAAAGCACACATTCAAAGAGCTTCAAACAGGCTTTTCTTATCCTTGTTTAGTTTATTGTTTATTTGCTCATTTGAGGAGCTGTTGTGTACTTAAACTCTATTTTTCATTAGTGTTTTCTAATTCAATCGGAGGATTAAATTAGTGGAGGTAGTATACCTCGGTACAAGCTAAGGATAGCTTGTTGTTGGGTTGTGTGCTGGTGAGCCCGGAAAACCAACTGGGTTCATTGTGATCCCGGGGGAAACAATAAGTTTTGAGTTGTGAGCTTGTAAAACAACTCGACTGTAATCAAAAGGATTATAGTGTGGACCCAAGTGAAGCTTGGGAGTGGATATAGGTGTTGGATACACCGAACCACTATAAAATATTTATGTTTGTCGTGCTTTGTTTCTTAGTCTCCCTCTATCTCATTTATTTGCGATTAGCATTTATTTACTTTGCACTTAAGCTCTTTCATATCAAAGCAAAAAGTTTTTTAAAAGAGTTAAATTTTTTTTAGAACCCAATTCACCCCCCCACCCTCTTGGGTTGCCATCTGGGCCAACATAAGCAATGACATAAGAAGTTTGATAGTATTATTCTCTCTTATGGTTTCTAAATTAATAAATTTGATAAATATTTTTATTATAAAAGCATTGACGATCAATATGTGTTGGCCCAGATGGCAACCCAAGAGGGGAGGATGAATTGTGTTCTTTAAAAAATTTAACACTTAAAAATTTAAAACCAAATTTTACAAAGATTAAGTATACTAGTGAAGTGATGCAATAATTTAAAGCACAATGAGAGAGAGATAGAGACAAAAGCACGATAAACACACAAAGATTTATAGTGGTTCGGTGTATCCCATACCTACGTCCACTCCCAAGCAACTCTTGGGTCCACACTATAATTCAATTACAGTTGAGTTGTTTTACAAGCTCACAACTCTAACTTGTTGTTTTACAAGGGGTCACAATGAACCCAGCCAGTTTTCACGGGTTCACTAGCACAAAACCCAAACCCAAGCTAACCTAGCTTGTTCCCGAGGTAAACTACCTCAATTAATTCAATACCCCTGATTGAATTAGTAAACACCAAGTCAATTTAATGTTTACAATAATAGAAAGCTCCTTAAATGAGCAAATAAGCAATATAAATAAACAAAGGTAAAAAAAGCCTGATTGAAGCAATGTGGATTTGAGCTTTTCTTCTTTTCCTTTTCTCTTTTGAATGGTTGAGAAAGGATTGAATCGTTGAATCTTTAACACAGCTTGTTGAGGAAATAGGGCTTTTTTTCTTCTTCCTTTCCTTTTGAAAATCCTTTGAATTTAAACTTTTAGGGCTTTGGATTTCTCTTGAATCTCTCTTGGATTGATAGGCTTAGACTCAGAGATTTTTCTCTTTCTTTTTCACTGGGGATTTCTCTTGATTTTTCTCTCTTTTTCTCGATATTTTTCTGTTCTTATCATTCTATTTTTCAAATGAACGAATCCTCTTTTTATAGTCTTAATATGAGATTAGGTGAGAAATAGCCATTAAAATCATACATGGATGCTTCCTTATGCAAAGAAAAGTATCCGTTGAGAGTTAGGTGAGAAAATATATCCGTTAGAGTCCGATCTGGTATTTTTGAAAATCGTCCTTGATAGGTTGGAGTCGCTCCAACATTTCATGTGTCGGCTCCAGATCGTGTTTCCATAAATAGCAAAAATCAATTTGATGTAGAGTCGGCTCCGACTTTGCAAAGTGTCGACTCCTCACAGACTAGTCGGCTCCCGATTTTTGATGTGTTGGCTCCGAGAATTGCTTCAAAAAATAGTCTCTGTAACTCAGGTTAGAGTCGGCTCCCAAAATCCATGTGTCGGCTCCGGCTTCTGAAGCAAAAATAGTTTCTCTGTATCTCAGGTTGGAGTCGGCTCCACCTTTTCATGTGTTGGCTCCGAAACCTTAGGTGTCAGCTCCGAAACTCTAGGTATCGACTCCGAACCGTGTCGAAAATATACAACTACTCTGATACACTCTGGAGTCGGCTCTAATGGTTCTAGGTGTCGGCTCCAAGTTTTGAACTTAAATAAATTTCATTGAAACTTGGTTCAAAACTGATTTCGAAGTATCATTTGGATAGATAACCAATCTTAATTCCTGAAACACTTATCAAATCTATCAGAAACACAATGAATATACTCATGGCTTTTGTTAATCATCAAAATCAATAATTGGGTAAATAATTTCTTAATAATTTCTCCAACAATCTCCCCCTTTTTGATGATGACAAAAACATTGAGTATATGCATAATTATCAAAATATTTGCATTTAAGATTAAGCTCCCCCTTAATGTGGTAGCTCTCCCTATGTGTGTGCATATGTTAAGTTCATTAAAAACTTTATTCATATCTAATTCCATGTGATATTAATTCCATTTAACATGCATATAACTACCATTCTTTCATTAATTGATTATGCATATATAAGTATCTCTTCTCTCATTATTTTTATGCATATATAAGAATCTCTTCTCCCCCTTTTTTATAATCAACAAAAAGGTTTAGAAGGTGCATTAAGACTTAAATTAACATCAATCATAGGAATCAAATTCAAAGTTCAAAACAAAGTCCAAGTCAATTATCAAAATTCAAGTATGATATTCATTGAATACTCAAAACTTCATTACATCATTCATAAAGTTAAATACTTCATTACATCATTCATAAAGTCAAAATACTTCATTACATCAAAATACAAACTAAAATCAAAGAGTAAGTACATCAAAATGTAAATCAAACATCAAAAGCTTATACATCAAAATCTAAAAAGTCTTTTGAGCTCTTCTAAGATCTTTTCCATTCCTTCACTTTGGATTTTGATAAACTCATTTAGTCTTCTGTCAATAAAAGCAGATGAAACTGTAATTTTCTCTTGTAACTCTACATTGCACTTTGAGTAAATATCAGAATCTCCTCCAATGTCCTTGATCTTCTCAAAAATATGCATAAGATCAGTCTTCAAGGCTTCTGAAGAAGTTCCAAAGGATGTTTCAATTCTACTTACTCTATTTTCTAAGGAATAGTACATTTTCCTCAAGCTCATAAGTCTATTATCTAGCTTAATTTTCATTTCTTCTTTATGACTAGCAAAGAGTTCCTTTAATTGTACTAATTGAGCATCAAAAAATCCAGATGGATGAGCAGAAACAGATGCAGGTGCTGGAGTAGGTGCTAGTGGTGGTGATGATCTATTAGGCTCAGGTGAAGGATGCCTCACTGATGGACTAGCCACCGATGGTGCAGCAGCTCCAATATCAGCTGCCCTGTCCTCCAGATGTCCTTTCCTTTCCCAATTTTATCCACCTTCACGAACCCCATCCGATGCATAGTAGCTAAACTATAATAGTCAGTGTGCCTTAAGTTCTTCTTGGGTTCAATGTTTGAAATAATTATACCTTGGCTTTGGAATGCTAATGTCAAGACCATGCCATAAGGTAAAGTGGATCTCTTCTTGTTCCCGGCTTCAGCCATGTACCAAATCATCATGCCAGCTAAATTAATTTGCTGACCAGTCAGAACACTATCCATGATTATAATGTCTCGCTTCGAGACATACTCAAATCTGCCGGTCTTGGGAAACAAAATTCGACCACAAATATTATGAAGTAATCTTAACTCAAGGGGCAACTGGTTTGCCCTAACTTCTTCAAATTCAGTGACTCCCTTCCTAGCATTCTTGATAATGCACATGATCTCTCACTATGAATATTTGCAATAAGTCTAGTAACAGGAATCCCTAAAAGATTTCCTACAATCTCCGAAGTTAAATGAATTCTTTTCCCTCTAACAGAACTTACTATACCTCCATCTCCTCTTGAAAGATTGAAATAAAATTTTTGACTAAGGCAGGGTAAGTGGGTAAATCAAGAGAACACACCTTATTCCAACCTAATTCTTTTAATTGCCACCCAATGGAGAAACCATCTTCCTCAAAGAAGTAAAAATCTACCTTTCTGCCCATAGTAATCACATGGCCAGCAAGGCTTGGTGTGGATGCTGACGAAGAGGATGAAGAACTCAGTGAAGGCTGCCTCACCAGATGCCTCACGGTTTTTTCCGGTCGTTACCGCTCCACCAAACACAGATCCCCTACGTTTGGGTGCCATTGAGTGCTAAGGAGTGATTGATTTGAGAAGTTTTGGGTTTTGGAAAGAGTTGGAGAGAGTTTGGAAGGGTTAGGAGTCGATTGAAATGAAAGAGGAGTCGGCTCTGCCCTAGATAAGT
>UESW01002414.1:0-143021 GCA_900491605.1 Calamus simplicifolius
CATAACCATCCAATTTCATTCATATTAGCATTATCAGCAATTAAGCAATGATCACTCATAGATAATTTATCTAGATCAACCAAGTAACATTGCCATGTCTATAACCAGTAAATACAATGCTATTATCAATGGAATTAGATACTGTGCAGAAAGAAGTTTCAAATGATACTTTAAAATCTTTATCGCACAATTAGCTTATACTAATTAAGTTATACTTCAAACCATCAACATAAAGTACATTATCTATAAAAGTGGATGAGTTATACGGATTTTACCAAGGCCTATAATCTGACCTTTACCATTATCACCGAACGTAACAACTCCTCCTTTCTTTTCTTCAAGGTGATGAATTCTTCTTTGTCACCCGTCATATGTCTTGAGCAGCCACTATCAAGATACCACTTTCTCTTTGATCTTTTGGCCACATGACATTCCTGCAATAAAATCAAACTTTATGTTTAGGTACCCAAGCTTTCTTGGGTCCTTCATGGTTAGTAGCAACAAATATTGTTCCTTTTGGAAACCATATTTTCTTCCCTTTAAAATTTAAATTCTTATTTGGTTTTTGTAAATTACATTCAAATGATTATGCCCTTTTAAATTGCATTTAAAACAAGTGATGTTACTTTGGCTAGCAAGTACAAAAATGTTTTTCAAAGATTTTTGTTTCTAAATGTATTATATCCTAATCCAGCCTTATCAAAAACTGCTTTTTGACTTTCTAAAATCATGTTTAGTTTAATAGAACTTAAGGTGAATTTATCAACAATATCTTTGTATTTTTAACTTCTTTCTTTAGAAATTTATTTTCTACAATATGCTGTTCATTTCCCAAAGATAGAGTTTGTATTTGCTTTTTCAAATCTTTTATTAGATTTTCGTTTTCAGATTTTAGTATATTAATTTCATGAGTAAAATTATCCTTTTCTTTAAGAAACATCTCCTTTTTACCTTTTAAATCTTTAATTGCAAGCATCACTTCATTTTTTTCTTTAATTAAGTTTATGTTTTCAGTTTTCAGAGATTTATATTTCTTTTTCAAAATTTTAAAATCATCTACAAGTTCATTGAAGGCTTCAAATAATTCATCAAAGCAAAATCATCATAAGGGTTTTCAGAACTTACCTCATCGTCGTCGTTCGCCATAAAATAAATGTTGGCAACCTCTTTTTGTTCTTCTTCTTCGGAAGAAGATTCATCACTGTCGCTCCAAGTTGCAACATACGCTTTCTTCTTTTTCTTGAAAGTCTTTTTCAATTGCGGACAATCATATCTATAATGCCTCGGTTTCTTACATTCATAACAGATCAAGGGATCTTTCTCTTTATCCTTGTCCTTATCTTTTTCCTGTTCTCCTTCCATCTTATTTTTAAATTTCTTTTTGTGGAAGGGTTTCTTTCTCCTCATAAATTTCTTAAATTTTCTTGCTAGAAGAGCTGTGTCTTTATCATCATCCTCATCATCGCTGCTGCTATCTTCAACTTCTGCAGCCTTAAGGGCAATTGTCTTCTTCTTTTTGCTATCCTCCTCCACATGTTGCTTCATTGTCAATTCATGGGTCATAAGGGATCCAAGAAGCTCTTCCAAAGGTAAAGTGTTTAGATCTTTGGCTTCTTGAATGGCTGTCATTTTGGCTTCCCATGATCTTGGTAGTGACCTAAGAATTTTGCGAACCAAATCAGCATTAGTAAAGGTTTTTCCAAGACTCTTCAAACCATTAACAATATCAGTAAATCTAGTATACATGCATGTTATGGTTTCAGATTGTTCCATGCTAAACAATTCATATTTATGCACAAGTATATTAATCTTAGATTCTTTAACTTGGTTGGTTCCCTCATGGGTAACCTCTAATCTATCCATATCTCTTTAGTGGAATTACAGGTAGAGATACGATTAAATTTATTAGCATCAAGAGAACAATATAAAACATTCATGGCTTTTGCATTAAGCTGAGCCATCTTCCTATCATTTTCATTCCAATCCCTTTCGGGCTTAGGAACTATAGAACCATCAACTAAGTGTGTGGGTGTACTAGGTCCATTAATTATGACACTCCACAATTCATAATCTGAAGCTTGAATGAATATCCTCATTCTTGCTTTCCAATCTGAATAGTTGAAACCATTAAATAAGGGTGGTTTATTTGTAGAATGGCCCTCAGCAAAACTCGAGCTGGCTTGTGTTGCCATTTGGATCTTTCGCTCTTGATCGTGTGATCAATCAAAAACAAATGAGCACAAGCTCTGATACCAATTGTTGGCCCAGATGGCAACCCAAGAGGGGGGGTGAATTGGGTACTTTAAAAATTAAGCCTTTTAAAACAATTTAAACGGGGGGGGGGTGAATTGGGTACTTTAAAAATTAAGCCTTTTAAAACAATTTAAACTATTGATGAGAGGATATACACAATTAATTCAAGTTAAAGCACAATAGCAAGAGAGAGAGAGACAAATAAACACGGCAAACACAAAGATTTTATAGTGGTTCGGTGTATCCAACACCTACGTCCACTCCCAAGCTTCACTTGGGTCCACACTATAATCTCTTCGATTACAGTCGAGTTGTTTTACAAGCTCACAACCCAAACTTATTGTTTTCTCGGGATCACAACGAACCCAGCCAATTTTACACGGGCTCACCAGCACAAAACCAAAACACACAAGCTATCCTTAGCTTGTGCCGAGGTAAACTACCTCCACTAATTTAATCCACTGATTGAATTAGCAAACCATAAGATAAAAATATGAGTTTAGTATAAAACAGCTCCTTTTGAGCAGATATTTCAAAATAAAAGCAAAGTTTAGAAGGGTCTGTTTAGATTCGATTTGAGTGCAGGCTTTTCTTCTTTTCTTCTTTTTCTCAACTCCTTTGAAGTGTGGAATCGGGCCTTAGCTCAGATTCTTCACGGATTGAATGTTGGAGTTAATTTGAACTTATTCTCCCTTTCTTTGAATGTTGAAAATCTCTTGATTTGATCTTGAATGGCTCTTGGATTTTCTTCTAGACTTTCTTGGATTGATGAACTTGAGCACAGATGAAGTCTCCTTTGATTTCACTCCTTCTCTTTCACTCTATTTTTGAATCTTGAATTTTTCAAATGACGCTATATTTTTCCTCTTTCTGAAAGATTTTTCTTTTTTTTTCTCTCTTGATCTATATATGTATATATTTTGATTTGAAAATGGCCTCTCTATTTATAGACTCTGCAAAAATATAGCCATTAGAAACAAAGAAATATATCCGTTATTGAAAAATATTACCGTTGGCGCTGAGTTGGCATACAGAAAAAGTCACGCCCAGATTTGTTGGAGTCGGCTCCAACTTTAGGCGAGTCGGCTCGAAGACGCGATGCCAAAAATAGAAACATTCAGATAGTTAAGGGGTCGACTCAAGAAAAATAAGGTGTCGGCTCCTGACAGTCGGGGGTCGACTCATGAAAAGCAAGGGGTCGACTCGAGAAGTGCTCAGAAAATAAACTCTCTGGAGTCTGAGCAGAGTCGACTCTTACAGTCATGGAGTCGGCTCGACAATATCGGGGATCGACTCTTGAAATCACAGGGGTCGACTCGAGAAAATCAGAAATCTCTATATACTGAGTGGAGTCGACTCTGAAACTCTAGAGTCGGCTCAGGAACGTATCAAAAATCAGAGAATTTTCTGATTGACTTTGAAATTCATTCCAGATTAATTTTAAATTAATTTTTGACTTGAATATAATAAATTTGACATTAAGAATCAATTCAAGATATGTTCCAAAAACTCATTGATTGAAATATGAAGTATAAAAATTTCTTTTTGAAAGCTTAAACATGAAGCTTGAAGCTACTTTCCAATTGATTATAGTCATACTTAACATACTCATTGATTATGAGAAATAAATTCATTGCTCATATAAATAAATTCATTGCATCTTTTAATATACTCATGGCTTTTGGTAATCATCAAAATCAATAAAATTGGGGCAACAATTTCTCAACAATCTCCCCAACAGAAAGGATGCTCAAAGGTCCCGTCACTCTACGTTTCCTCTTAGGCTCGCCATTTGAGGGATGCATTGATGATGACTACGGACTTAATGCCATGATGGAATTCTCTTTCATGTTTTTTTCATTGCGGAATTTTTCATCGGATATAAAAGGTTACGATATGAATAAAAAAGGTGAACAGGTAAGAAGATAAAATGACAGAAACTTTTTCGTGAAAGCTGATCTTTGTAATCACCGAAAGTCTGCAAAAAGTCCAATTAGAGATTGTCTCTTCTTGGGAGAAGAGTTCTCCTTCCATTGTTCAAGAATTCTACCATCTGTCTGCATTCATCAGGCGTGCGTGTGATATAGAGGAGCAGCGCGTGCGGCTCTTGCAAGGCACGAAGGGGAACTTCAGCTTCCGCAACGAGAGGTATGTTTTAAACTTAAATAAATAATCTTAAATTTCAGATCTGTTAATTTGCTTTAATTAATATTCAATGTGAATATTAAAACCGATTTGCATACTTTCCACCTTGAGATCCTGTGCATAGGAAAAACTATTTTTTCCCTACAAATGGTATCAGAGCCATGGTTAAGGCTTAGGAATGCATGTATAAGCATAATAGATCTGATATAATTATGCATACATAATCTAATGTAGATCTAAAGTTGATCTTATTTTGATTAGTTTAGATCTATAGTAGATTTAAAAGTTTTGCATGATGAAAGCAGGTTAAAGTTATTTAATGATGATTAAATATATGTTTTAAAGGTAGATCTAATATAGATCTTGCATGTTGTATTCTATTATATCTTGGATTGGGTATATTCACCAGGCCGTCTGGTCATAGGAAGGTTTCATAGCCTCTGTTTCTTATTCAAGAAAGGTTTCCTATGACATGTAAGGTGTTACTGTGAAAGAACCCATGAACGGATGTACAGAACAGAAGAAAGAAAGATTAAAATATGTTTTAACCGAATTAATCTTTTATTCTATGACAATTTTGATTAGATCCAAAATTAATTAAAGATGAAATGTTAATAAAGATTAACATTAAGACATCTTAATTGATTTAAAACTTAATTATAAATTACAGTAAAATTGTTTTACGTAAAAGTCAGATAACAGAAAATAGAAAGAAAGTAAAGATGTTTTACGGAAAAATTTTGAAAAATGTTTCAAAATCAGAACTCAAAATTAAATTGGTTCAAATTTGAAAAGGAGTTAACTTAAGATCTAGAATTATGAATTAAAGACCTTAAGACATGATCATAAATCATGGGCTAATTGGGTTAGCATGAATCAGGTTCTCTAAATGGGTTAGACCTAAGGTTAGATGAATTGGACTAAATTAGAAAATTGAATCTAATCAAATGTTGAGATAAGTTTTTTTTTTCTTGAGATCCATCTAATTAGATTAGATTGATCAGTCCATACATCTAAATGGACTTGATTTGGGGCTCAGTGGACACCCAAGTCTTTAGGCAAATTTAATTGGGTCTGGTCAACCACTTGGTGTCTAGAAAGGTTCTGATCAAGGTCGCGGCTACCTCTAACCTGGCTAGTTGATTATCAGCTAGTGTCTAGGCAAGATGGTTAATGGCGCAACTCGGCCTTTTGATCAAGCCGGCCTGGCTAAGTGGTCCCAGCACTTGATTAGACTAGCCTATTGACTTGGGCTAACCCATGCTTCCTAAGGAAAATCAGTCTGACTGATTTAGGTACCCATGGACCAAATTAATGAACCCAACTAAATGGTTTAGTGGGAGAATACATAAATTGGTCCATGTCATTCATGTGTCACAAATTAATCAAACCCTCTAAAATTATTAGGTCCCTAAAATGACTAAATTATGGGGATAATTAGATCATAGCCTCCCATTAAGAGAGTGATAATGAGTCCAATGGCTAAGATGATTATTGGAGGCCCAAAGGCCTGGTACTCATCTGGTCTTTGGAATTATCATTCATATTATGATGGTTCAATGCAACTCTCTCAACGATGGTCAGGTGGGCCGGCCAAAGTCGGGCTTGACCAATTCCTTGGTTAGAAGCTTGAACATGTCATGTTAATGGTTGGACCTAACCAGGACACCCAATAGGAGGCCCAAAGGCCGATTGACGTGCAACCTGGGGCAAAATAAATTACTAGAAATTGTTTGGGGAAACAATTGGTTATGAACCTACCTTTAGATACATGTGGGTGGGCCGGCCAAAGTCGGGCTCATATGTAGTCTACTGGGTTCTAGTACCCACTAAGAAATTAGGAGTAATTTCTCGGGTTGGAGGTAGGGGCTACCAACCTGAATAAAATAGTGGGAGAACTTTAGACCATATGTCCAAGTCTATAGGTTTAAATAAATCATGTACACTAATAAGTTTTTGGTTTTCCTTTCAGAAATGTCTACAAATCTGTCGCTCGGTCACTGTTGGACAATGATAAACTGACAGGTCCAAACTTCGATAGCTGGTATCGAAGGCTTAGGATAGTCCTAGAGCATGAAAGGATCCTTTATGTGATAATGGATCCTGCACCTGAGCAGCCAGCCCCAAATGTGCCTGGTGTGGCCAGGGACACTTATCTGAAGTGGACCAATGACCGCACCACAGTGCGCTGCATAATGCTGGCTTCTATGAATGATGAGTTCAGCAGGAAATTTGAGGAGGCCCAACCGAAACAAATACTCCAAATGTTGAAGGAATCTTTCGGGACGCCAGACGACGTTGAAAGGTACAAAATGTCTAGTGCCATCTTCAACGCGCATATGCGTGATGGGACTTCTATCACCGATCATGTACTGTACATGATCGAGACGATAGAACGTCTGGGCAAACTTGGATTTCCTTTGCATGAGCAACTTGGGAAGGATGCCATACTGAACTCACTGCCTAGCTCCTACCTGGACTTTCTCAGTCATTATAGAATGACGAAGCCTGCAGTAAACTATCATGGATTGCTGGGTCTACTGCAGACTTTTGAGAAAGACCACCAGCTTCAAAAGAAGACAGTAAACTTGGTGGGAGGTTCAGGGGCAGGACGTCATCACCCTAAGAAAGGGATGAAGAAGAAAAATAAAAGAAAAAAGGTGCAACATGCTGGGCCTAGTCAGACCAAGAAGAAGAAGGCTGACAAAAGTCAGGCTGAGTGCTTCTACTGCAAGAAGCTGGGTCACTGGAAGAGGAACTGTCCCCAGTACATAGCAACCCTGGATCCTAACAGGCCTAAGAAGAAAAACCAGCAAGGAGTTGCTGGACAAGGTATTTATATGATAACACCTTGTAATTTTTCTATCTGTGATACTACTAATTGGGTATTAGATACCGGGAGTCCAATTCATATTTGCAATTCTTTGCAGGGGCTTCGAATTAGTAGAAGATTCAAAGAAGGTGAAAGATTCCTAAACGTGGGTGATGGAAGCCGAGTTCCAGTACTGGCGTTGGGAGTCATGGAGCTTTATTTTGAATTTAATAAAATATTGCTTAGTGAATGTCACTATTGTCCTGCATTTTTATTTAATGTCATTTCTGTAGGCCAGTTGGCTATTGAAGGATATGATTTTTCAATAAAGAAAGATATTTTAAATATCATTATGAATGATGTACCAGTGATGTGTGGACAATTGAGCAATGGAATTTACCTTCTATCACAGCCTGTTAATGTATTATGCACTCCAAACAAACGCCCTAAAATAGATGATGTCGATGACTCATACCTTTGGCACTGTAGGCTAGGTCATATAAACAAGAACAGGATAAGCAGGTTAGTCAGAGAGGGCATCCTCAATGACATTGATTGTGAATCAATTAAAACTTGTGAATCCTGTCTTCTTGGGAAAATGACCAAGTCACCTTTTACAGAAAAGGTGAAAGAGCCAAAGAGATTCTAGGCCTCATACATACGGATGTTTGTGGACCTATGAATACTGCCTCTATGAGAGGGTTTAGCATTTCATTACATTTACAGACGACCACTCCAGGTTTGGTTATGTCTTCCTAATGAGACACAAATCTGAATCGTTTGAAATGTTCAAACGATATCGTAGTGAGGTAGAAAAACAAATTGGAAAGAATATTAAAATCTTCGGTCAGATCGAGGAGGTGAATATCTTTCTAATGAGTTTTTGACATATCTAAAGGAGAATGGATTCTCTCTCAATGGACACCTCCAGGGACACCCCAGTTAAATGGTGTGTCTGAAAGGAGGAATCGAACCCTATTAGATATGGTTCGGTCCATGATGGGCTTTGCTAGTTTGCCTATCTCCTTTTGGGACTATGCACTTGAGTCGGCCTGTTACATTCTTAACAGGGTCCCTAGTAAATCTGTTGCTAAAACTCCATATGAGATATGGACGGGCGTAAGCCGGTGCTCACACACCTTAGGGTCTGGGGGTGTCCAGCTTATGTCAAGAGATTGTTGACAGACAAGCTAGGACCAAGGTCTGACAAATGCCTCTTTGTTGGATATCCTAAGGAGTCTAAAGGATACTACTTCTACCAAACTGAAGAGCAAAAGTTGTTCGTCAGTATGAGAGCCACCTTTTTAGAAAAGGAGTATCTTACTGGAAGTGCTAAGGCTAATGTTGAACTTAATGAAGTTCGACAAGGAGAAGTACCTTTACACTCAAAAACCGCTATGGAACCGGCTTTGAATGGTTCAAACCCGTGCCCGCTGAGGTACCATTAAGGAGATCTGGTAGAGTACCACGTCAGCCGGACAGATACTTCGGTTTCTTGGTCCGTGACGGGGATCCCATCGAACTCGATGAGAACGATGAAGACCCAATCACCTATATGGATGCGCTGCAGAGATCTGACTCTGAGAAATGGCTAGATGCCATGAAGTCCAAAATGGAATCCATGGAGATCAATAGTGTATGGACACTAGTTGATCCACCTGAAGGGGTAAAACCCATAGGGTAAATGGATTTTCAAGAGGAAACGGGGTGCAGATGGAAAGGTGGAGACCTATAAAGCCTGTCTGGTTGCTAAGGGGTATAGTCAGCGTTATGGTATTGACTATGACGAGATTTTTTCCCTGTAGCAATGCTCAAGTCAATTCGGATTATGCTTGCTCTAGCTGCACATTTTGACTATGAGATCTGGCAAATGGATGTCCGAACGGCTTTTCTAAATGGAGAGCTCAAAGAGGAGGTGTATATGATACAACCTGAAGGGTTCACATCAGACGAGTCAAAAGTATGCAGGCTTCATAAGTCCATCTATGGACTCAAGCAAGCTTCTCGGAGTTGGAATAAATGTTTTGATAAATGTATCAAGACTTATGGCTTCATTAAGAACAGAGAAGAACCCTGCGTGTATAAGTGGGCAAATGGTTCCATAGTTGTATTTCTTGTACTGTATGTGGATGACATTCTCTTGATTGGGAATGACATCCCTGCACTACAGGGAATAAAGGTTTGGTTGCTGTCTCAGTTCTCCATGAAAGACCTAGGAGAAGCTTCTTACATCCTAGGGATGAAGATCTATAGAGATAGATCTAAGAAGCTGCTGGGATTGTCCCAGTCAAAGTACATTGAGACTGTGCTGAAGAGATTCAGCATGGATAATTCAAAAAGGGGCTATCTTCGATAGGCCATGAATTACTCTCTCCAAGAAGGATTGTGCGACAACTCCTAAGAGAGAGTACATGAGTAGAATTTCGTATGCCTCAGTAGTGGGTTCTATCATGTATGCTATGATATGTACAAGACCAGACGTGGCACACTCACTAGGGATAGTGAGTAGGTACCAGTCTAACCCAGGTGAAGCACATTGAAAGGTGGTAAAAACCATCCTTAAGTATTTGAGAAATACTAAGGACCAATGGCTCATTTATGGAGAACCTGACTTAAAACTAGTGGGGTACACTGACTCCAGTTTTCAGTCAGATAGAGATGACAACAAAAGCATATCCGGATTTATCTTTACCCTCAATGAGGAGCGATCTGCTGGAAAAGTTCCAAGCAGAACACAGTGGCAGATTCAGTATGCGAGGCTGAAACATTGCAGCATCAGATGCAGCAAAGGAAGCTGTATGGCTACAAAAGTTCTTGGGCGAGCTGGGAGTGGTACCTGCCCTGGAGAGTCCCGTCCTAGTATACTGTGACAGCACGGGAGCAATTGCCCAAGCCAAGGAGCCAAAGTCGCATCACTGAACCAAGCATGTGTTGCACCACTATCACCTTGTACGAGAGATCATGAACGAGGTGACATATACCTTCAGAAGATCGACGGAAAGGAAAACCTAGCTGACCCAATGACTAAAGCACTCAGAATCAAGGAGTTCAATGAACACAAGTGGAAGATGGGTATTAGATACTGTTCCGATTGGCTATAGTTCAAGTGGGAGTTGTTAGGAAATGTGTCCTACAGCCAATCGTCTAGCTTGTAGACGGTTATGAGTTGATGTATATAAACATGATTTATTCAATAAATAAGAGTAAATTTTGGCCATACAACATATAGTTTACATCTTCTAGTAGAATTCCAATATGTTGTAGTCCTTAGAGTTACATGTATTCGACAATGGAGGAATTGTTGAGTAACTCTTAAATAAGTTCACGGCCAAATGATACGTCGTTACCAAGAACGACGACGTAATCAAGTGTAGGTCGTTGTATGTCATATGGGTTGGTTTGTTCTCTTAAACCAAGGAGTGTATAACACTGATATGATATGTGGGTGAGTGTAGGAGTACATTCACTGAACAATGACTCATCTCTGTTGAGTGCTAAACCGCCTGGAGCAACTCACAGAAAGGCAATGGGTATAAGTGTCCCTTTGACATGAGACTATCATGTTGACTTGATAAGCAACTCACTGTACTTAGGCACTGGACCACCCGGATTTCTAATCCGGTGATGGAAGGTTGCTGGGTGCAGTCAAGTACTTATTGGGTCAGTGATGAGTCAAGATGGGATTGTCCACTCTAAGTGTTAGAGAAAGTGCTCGAACTATGTTTCAATTTAACAAAACCTTGGCCAAGGTAATCTTTGCGATGTGTCACAAGATTCATTGCATTGAAACATACTTGGGTGATTTACTCGGAGTTGGCAGTTAACTCTATATTCGCCCAGAGTACTAGGACAAGGGGATGAATTATGCGGCAACCATAGCCTGGGTTCTAGAATGTTGCCTTGTGCAAATTCGATCTATCCGGACGTCGGGAACCATGGCTAGATGCTCACATCGATTAGTATAGAAAGCGTTCCTGTGCTACCGGCTTAGGTTTGACCCTATGGAGTCACGCACATAGTCGATGACTTGTACGCAGGCGTGATCACTGATTTGAGTGGGACTCAATCAGATGGGTCATACGGGGTTCTTCTGGCTATGTCTAGCTAGCTCTAGACATTAGCTGCATCACCTACTTCGAGGGTGATTTGAGTTAGTCAGTAACTCAAATAGAATTTTGGGACACGATATGAATCTGGAATAAAGTTAATTTGAACCATGGCCAATGGTTAGTCTGGTAACAGAGTGGTTTGGATCCGGGTTCGAAGTGGTTCGATCCAATAGAACCTCTAAAAGTTTATTTATGAATTTTGAATTCATAAATCACTTCGGATTGGGGCTCAGCAAGGCACAATATGAGTATGGTTCAAGAGCTACGAGTAGCTTCTTTCGGATTTGAATTTGGACTTCAAACGGAATTGATTGGATCAATTCTGTTAACAAAAGGAAATTTTAATTGATAATATCTTTCATTCGTTATCATCCACTTGTTATAACAGCATGGGAACGGAGTTATTGATTATGTTACGGGAGGATGCTCAAGGTCCCGTCACTTTATGTTTCCTTTTAGGCTCACCGTTTGAGGGACGCATTGATGAGGTGTCAGATTCATGTAATGGTATTTTAAAGAGCTCTTTCAGGTTTTTTTTATTGCGGAATTTTTCATCGGATATAAAAGGTTACGATATGAATAAAAAAGGGTGAACAGGTAAGAAGAAAAAAATGACAGAGACTTTTCCATGAAAGCTGATCTTCTGCAATCATAGAAAGTCTGCAAGAAGTCCAATTGGAGATTGTCTTTTCTTGGAAGAAGAGTTCTCCTTCCATTGTTCAAAATTCCACCTCCTATCTGCATTCATCAGGCATGCGTGTGATATAGAGGAGTGGCGCGTGCGGCTCTTGCAAGACATGAAGGGGAACTTCTCTCTGCAGATCGGATCTGCTACCTTCGTTATCAATAGCTTCCGCAACGAGAGGTACTGTTTTAAACTTAAATAAATAATCTTAAATTTCAGATCTATTAATTTGCTTTAATTAATATTCAATGTGAATATTAAAACCGATTTACATGCTTTCCACCTTGAGATCCTGTGCATAGGAAAAACTATTTTTTCCCTACAAAATGATCCCAAGATGTTCATCCTCCACTGAGAAAAAGGCCACGGGGCACCAGGGGCTCAGCTGAGAGGTTGGCTACCGCTGGATGTTGGCGTGTCATTGGCAGCTATCACACTTTCGAACTAGCTCGGCGGCATCCTCCTTCATCATCAGCCAATAGTATTCTTGGCGTAGGGCTTTATATGCCAGCGCTCTGCCCCAGATGACTCCCACAAATGCCCTCATGGATTTCTCGTAGGATATAATCAGCTTCCGTGGGGCCAACAAACTTGAGGACCGGGTATGAGGACCTTTGGTAGAACTGCCCGTCCATCATCAAAAACTTAGGAGCTCGTCGCCTGAGCAGCTGGCCTCAGCAGGGTCTTCAAGGAGGGTGCCATCGGTAAGATACCGAATATAAGCGTCCATCCAAGAGGGTTCCTGCGTGATTGGTAGGGCCTCTTCTGCGGCTTTGATGCTTGGGACCTTCAGATGCTCCACATACGTTCTTCCCAAGGTCCCGTTGGCCAAGGTTGCCAAATGGGACAGTGCATCAGCTCTGGTGTTCTCTTCTTTGGGAATGTAACTGACACAAAAGAAAGCAAAATGGAAGGCTTGGGATTGAACCTTACTTAAATAACGTGACATGGTGGGATCTTGGGCCTCATACTCCCCAGCAACTTGCCCAGAGACAAGCTGAGAGTCAGTGAAAGCCCTGAGACGTCTTTCTCCGAGCTCCTCGGCCAACTTCATTCCCGCCAGTAAGGCTTCGTACTCTGCTTAGTTGTTGGTGGCGGGTAAAAGGAAATGGAGAGCATACTCCACTGCCTTTCCCTCGGGGCTCGCAAAAATGAGCTCGGCTCCACTCCCTTGGGAGTTAGATGTGTCGTCTACATGAATGATCCAATCTTCTTCTCCTATTTTTTCCACCATGGGGGACTCCGAGCGTGGCTCCTCTATTGCTCCTCGGCCCAGGTGCACTCGACTAGGAAATCGGCTAACACTTGGGACTTCATTACTGACCTCGGTCGAATGGATAGGTCAAATTCTCCCAGCTTGATGGCCCACTTCGCCAATCGACCGAAGATGTCAGGACGGGCTAAGATCGTTCGGAGAGGCTGGTCCGTGAACACCACGATAGGATGAGCTTGGAAGTAGGGCCTGAAGCGCTAAGCGGAGACGATCAGGGCAAAGATGATCTTCTCGGTTCTAGAATACATGGTCTCCACATCATGAAGTATCTTGCTGGTGTAGTAGACTGGCCTCTGCATTACGTCGGCATCCATGCGTACAAGCATGGAGCTGACGGCTTCGGGGGAGGCTACAAGGTAGAGAAAGAGCTCCTCGTCGCCCCTCGGCTTGAACAGTAATGGTGGAGTGGATAAAAATTCCTTCAACTCCTCGAAGGCTTTCTAGCACTCCTTCGTCCTCTCGAATCCGTTGACCTTGCGCAATGCCTTAAAGAAAGATAGACACCTCTCTACTGATTTAGATAAGAAACGGATCAAGGTTGCTACTCTTCCGGTCAGGCGCTGTACCTCCTTGCTTACCGGGGGCCTCATATCAAGGATGGCCCGGATCTTATTTGGGTTTGCCTGGATCCTCCGCTGCATCACCATGAAGCCTAGGAAGTTGCCTGCTGTCACTCCGAAAGCACACTTGCGAGGGTTTAGCCTCATCTGGTACCGGCGAAGATTGCTAAAGGTCTCTGTAAGGTCGGCAATATGGTCAGCGGTATGGATACTCTTGGTTAGCATGTCATCCACATACACCTCCATGTTGCGTCCGTTCTGGCTCTAGAAGACCTTATTCATCAGCCTCTGATAGGTGGCCCCAACGTTCTTCAATCCGAATGGCATCACCTTGTAACCATATATGCCCTTCTCGGTTACAAATGAAGTAGCCTCCTCGTCCGCCGGGTCCATCTTGATCTGGTTGTATCCCAAGAAGGCATCCATGAAACTAAGGGTCTCGTGGTCGGATGTGACGTCTACCAGCTGGTCAATCCGGGCGACGAAAAGCTATCCTTGGGGCACACCTTGTTGAGATCAGTGAAATCACGTACATCCTCCAGCTCCCGCTAGCCTTGCGGACCATCACGATGTTGGCTAGCCAGTCGAGGTAGTGGACCTCTCGGATGTGGCCAGTAGCCACCATCTTACGAACCTCCTCATCAATGGCCTTCTGTCGGTCGGGAGCGAAGCTCCTCTTCTTCTGTCGAATGGGCCGGCATCCCGGTTTGATGTTGAGCTGATGGGTAATTACCTCCTCGGGTATACCTGACATGTCAGATGCCGACCATGCAAAGACGTCGGAGTTGGCGCGCAGGAATGCTAGAAGCTGCTCACATGTCTCCTCCGGAAGTAACGCTCCAATCTGGACCATTCTCATCAGGTCCTCCCCTAGCTGAAAGGTTAGCAGGTGCTTGGCTAGCTTCCTCTCCTCTCCAAATCTCGGGGGTCGAGCGATTTCAGCGCTGGTGCAGACACCACTCCTTGCGGGCTGGGAGCCATATGATAGCAAAGTGGTAGTGGGTTCTGCTCCCCCCCGCATTTCCTAGACTCCTTCGCTGGTGGGAAAACTCACGAGCAGTCTTTTGGTGGAGATGACGGCATCCAAAAGGTTCAAACCGGGTCTCCCGAGGATGGCATTGTAGGCTAGGGGAATCCGGACAACTAGGAAGTTCATGAAAACCGTGTTCTGACATGGTGGGGTCTCGGCTGTGGCAGGGAGGGTGATCTCGCCTTCAACCCTTCTAGAATCTCCAGTAAAACCCATCAAGGGTGTGGTGACAGGCCGAAGGGAGCTAGGAGACAAGTTCATCCGAACGAAAGCATCGTAACTCAAAACATCAACTGAGCTACCATTATGAACTAATATTCTTTTTACAGGGTGTTTTGCGATCGTCATGAATACGATGACGCTGTCATCATTCTTGTTAACTACCCCTCTAGGTCCCTTTGGAAAAAGGGAATCACAGAATCTAGCCCCTCATCCCTCCGCGGCCTCTTGGAGGCGCTGCCTGCCCCCCAGGAGATCATGGCCACCATCTTCTCGGTTGGAGCGTTATAGATGTTGACCTTAGGAGGCGGAGGTGCTGACGGGCTGGGTGCACTCGGGTTACCTCTTTGAACAAACTTTCGTAGGTGGCCACGTTGGATAAGGTCCTCAATCACCTTCTTCAGTTGGTGACAGTCTTCAGTGTCGTGGCCATGGTCTCGGTGGAAGCGGCAATATAGATTGTTGCGGGGGATCCTTGGGTTCAATGGGGGAGGGCACTGGAGATATGACTCGCCCTTGATTTCCATCAGGATGTGAGATATCGGGGTGAGCAGGGGAGTGAACAGACCCTCCCTGGGAGCAAGTGCCCGTGAGCGGTTGTCTGGTCGACGGAGAGGTTCGGGCCTCCTGGGGCGAGCTTTAGCAGGCTCGGGATGAGTTGCTTCTTGTTGGAGCTTTCATCCGCCTGCTTCTTGTTGGAGCTTTCATCCGCCTCACGCCGAGAGGAGTCGGGCTCATCGGCGCGGATGTACTTCTGTGCCCGGCTCAGCAGTTCGACATAGGAGCCGAGCGGCTTCTTGTCGAGGGAGTAGGCAAAACGGGAGGGGCGGAGCCCTCGCTTCAAGGCCAAGGTGGCCACAGAGTCCTCGAGGTTATAGACCTTGGGGGCAGCTTCCTTGAAACAAGCGATGAAGTCCCTCAGCGACTCACCGCTCTTCTATTGGACGGAGAATAGATTGTCCGCTACTCGCGGGATCTTCCGACATGCGTCAAAATGAGCCAGGAAAGCTCTCTCCAACTGTCGGAAGGAGTTCATACTGCGCAATGACAAGCGAGAGTACCAAGCTGAAGCAGCCTTCTTCAGGGTGGCGGGGAAGGCGATGCAAAGTAGGGAGTTAGTTGCTCCCTGGACCTGCATGAGGACCTTGTAGCTTTCCAGATGGTCCAGAAGATCGATGATCCCATCATACGGTCCAGTTGAGGGAGATGAAACTGGGTCAAAATCGGCCCCTTCATGATGCGATGGGACAGTGGTGACGGCTGTCGTAATCCGGCTCCGACGGGTTGGTGATCATCGGCTGAGCTCCTCCAGCCGCTGGTTATATTCATCCAGCCGGCGCTCGGCCCAGCAAGCTATCCGGCCATCAAAGGACCCCTCCCTTGAAGACTCAGATGATGGAGAGGGATGGCGACGATGCAGATGGGTGCGCTCCACCTCCCTCCCATGCTGCCACTTAGGGGAAGCGCTAGCATGGCGAGAAGGGACCGGGACCTCTTAGAGGCTTCTCGGTAATGGTGTCAGGGCGAAGCACAGTGATGATAGACCTTCCGAAGGGGAGATCTCCTCTGAAAAGAATGCTGGCTTGGTTAGACCACCCCCGGGACCAACGAGGGTGGCCCCGGTAGCCGCTGCACGGCGGCCGGTTGCTGCTGTAGAACCTGGACCGCCGCCACCAGCGATTGGACTTGCATGGTGAGAGCGGCGATTCGATCATCTTGCTGTTGTGGCAGTGGTGGCGATGGCGGTGCGGGGATGCCAGACTTGGAAAGCAAGGGGACCGGCCTACGACGGGTCAACTCCCAAGCGATGCCCCCCAGCATGGCTAGTGGAAACTCCTGTGCGCATATCACCACCATCTTTTTGAATACTCAGGGGAGGAGAATCTGTAACTGACTGTATCCCCCCCTTTTCTGGCGCGCCAATCTGTTGTCGCCAAGTCACGATCCTCCAACGCCAGGCAACAGAGATCCTTCTCCTCGAAGAGCTCCTGCAAGAAAGTCCCCAGAGACCGGTTGCATCGGTGGGGACCCTCCGACGCTCAAGTAAGCGACTTGGGGACAGTGAAGGAAAAAGCTAGCAGAATGATAGATAGAGAGCTTAAATTTAGATCCCTTCCTTGTTGTGAGTGTTGGTTTTTATACTTGTTTGAGGGTTCCTTTTTTCGCTTCCAGAAGGTGGTTGATTTCAAGGTGCCGTTGTCCGGTAGCGAACGGGTAGCCATGCTGACAGTGACAGGTCGCAACCGACACTGGGCATGTCAGAGGTATTTTGCCCCGCTAGCCACCTGCCAGGCGCGGTGCCATAGGTGGCAGGTGGGCCTAATCGTGTCAGGCGTGCGCCATTATGGGCAGGGGCCACGCGCAATTGCAGTTGGTTAGTAGGCCATGTGGCCGCTGTAGGCGATTGGTGGGCCACGTGGTTGTGTCAGGCGGCTCGAGATAGTGGGGTCTTGAAGTCTGAGGCCGAGGGGATATGCAGTCGGAGGCCGAAGGGATGAAGTCCAAGGCCCGGAGGACCCGCAGCTGGGCCCCGAAGGGGTGAAGTCCGAGGCCGAGGGGACATGAGGTCCGAGGCCGAGGGGACTTCAGGTCCGAGGCCGAGGGGACATGAAGTTCGAGGCCGAGGGGACATCGGGTCCGAGGCCGAGGGGACTCCAGGTCCGAGGCGAGGGGACATGAAGTCTGAGGCCGAGGGAACTCCAGGTCCGAGGCCGAGGGTAAACCGGGTCCGAGGCCGAGGGGACATGAAGTCCAAGGCCGAGGGAACTCCAGGTCTGAGGCCGAGGGGATCTCGAAGGCCGAAGGGGCCTTGGAGGCCGAAGCTGAGAGGGACTCGGAGGCCGAAGCTGAGGCCAAGGTGGGGGTTCCGTCAGTTGCTTTTTTCGTCATCCTAAACGCGGCTCGATCAGCCACATCAAGGAGAATTTTGTACCAAAAAAAAATCTACTCAATTATTATTTTTTCAGAAAACAGATGGAATATTATTACAGCAAAAAATATTTAAGTATTTCTAAATATTTTTGTACTTGGATTAAAATTTGGGATGGGAAATGCCAATACATTTTGAATATTTGAAACATATTTTGCCTCGTCCCCATTTGTGCTTTTTTTGATCCAGGAGTGACCAAAATCAAACACTCTGAAATACGTACCGCCTTGCAAAAACAAACAAATAAATAAAAATACAAAATACATAACTAATCGTCTTGTTAAATATTTAAAATTTCCGAGGCACCAACCGGTATGAAAAACGCGGGCCTCGTCGCGTCGCGGTGGCCTTGTTGGATCATCGCCGAATCTCATCGTGCTGCTCCTGCTCGTGCTCGGACGGTACGCTCTTTCGGAAACACGTAAGTCGGTCTAAAATTATCCTCATCCCAAAACCGTCCATCTCTCTCATCCCTCTAATCCTTGGGCATGTTTGTTTCTCTTCTATATTGTAACTGGTCCGTCCAAGAAATCTTTTTGCAGACATCTGTCGTCTGAGTAGCAACAAAATCCCATCGACCCCGAGAGCCTCGTTCTCTGCAACAACAAAAACCCATCTCCGGTACTCCGTCATTCCCTTCGGAGGCTCTCATCCGACGTGCATTCAAGATTGGCGGCATCCTCGTAAATCAGCACGTGATCCTGATACACGCCAATGCTTTTTAGGCCGTTTTCAACATCGTCAGGGAGGCGGTCTGCTTTCTGACCTTAATTCCTGTTGATGTGGCTGATCAGAGGGCCAGCAAGACATCGGGATCACGAGCCCTGCGTCACGTGGTCTGACGACAATCCAATCCCTTAGCGTTGGGCTTACCACGGCCATCTTGACTCCACATCGGTCACGGCCCATTCCCGTCTCGGCATCGGTCTTGGTGTCGGCTCCAGCTCATCTTGACCTCCGCATCGGTCACGGCCCATTCCCATCTCGGCATCGGTCTCGGGTCGGCTCCGGCCCATCTCGACCTCCGCGTCGGTCATGGCCCATTCCCGTCTCGGCGTCGGTCTCGGCATCGGCTCCGGCCCATCTCGACCTCCGCATCGGTCACGGCCCATTCCCATCTCGGCATCGGCTCCGGCCCATCTCGACCTCCGCATCGATCACGACCCATTCCCGTCTCGACGTCGGTCGGCGTCGGCTCCGGCCCATCTTGACCTCCGCGTCGGTCACGGTCCATTCCCATCTCGGCGTCGGTCTCGGCGTCAGCTCCGGCCCATCTCGACCTCCGCATCGGTCACGGCCCATTTCGGTCTCGGCGTCGGTCTCGGCGTCGGCTCTAGCCCATCTCGACCTCCGCGTCAGTCACGGCCCATTCCCATCTCGGCATCGGTCTCGGCGTCGGCTCCGGCCCATCTCGACCTCCGCATCGATCATGGCCCATTCCCGTCTCGGCGTCGGCCTTGGCGTCGGTTTCGGCAACGACCACCCACGTTCAAGCTACGTGGCCCTCTTCCCTCGAGAGTGGCAGATAACTTTGCTACGAACGTGCTTGGCAACGTGGGCAACGAACGTGCCTTCCCTTGGCGCCACTAACGGCAGGCATGACCCCCCACGTTTAATCCCATTACCCATTTTTTGCAGTACGTTGAGGACTGGAAATCAATAACTGCCAAAAAGGGATCCCCAAAGGAGGTATAAAAGGGGCCTGCAGCCCCAAAGGTAAGGGAGAGCGATCCAATCATCACAAAAACAACATCTCCACTTCCCCAAATCGCTAACTTGGGTGTCGGAGGGTCCCTGCCGGAACCACCGGCCCGGGACTTTTCTTGCAGGTGGCAGAGAGAAGGAGAGGACCCTGCTGTTCCCTGAGAGGCTAGCGAAGATTCCTTTTCACCTGACGCTCATTCAAAAGTGATCTGGCGGCAACATATTGGCGTGCCAGAAAGGGGGGGCAGATCAGCGATGCTAGTTTTCATATCCTCGTCCCCCTTTAATCAAAATGGTGGATCATAAAGGTAGTGATGAAAAAAAATCCAAAAAGCTTTCACCACTTATGCTGGGGGGCACCTTCAGCAAGCTAAGCAGAAGCATCAGAAGCAACATCTCAAGACCACACAACAACGAGCAAAGGCTTCCGCTCGCTCTTGGTTCGCTGCTCAGGCCAGCCATCCTTCATCCCGCCGAAAATCTTCCCAGCAAGAGGTCCACCATCCTCAAGCTCACCAACGACTTAAAGCTCAGAGAGTCATCACTTGCCGCCCAAGCAGCCTCCTCTCCTATGGACGGCGACACAAAGGGAGGCCCAAGTAAGGGCAACGGTACCTCCACTTCAACCAATTTGATTCCCCGAGGGGCAGACCACCAGCGGGAGCGCTCAAGTCTGTAGAAGGAAAACAGGGGTACCGCAAGAGCTAAGTACACTGCACTTAAGATAGTATTTCTTTCATTGATACTTAAAATGTCATGCAGGGGAGACCGACTCTGCATTAGCATTCAAGACCAACATCGCATTGGCATCTCAAAAGATCAAAGACCGGCTCCGTATCGGCAAGAAAGACCGGCTCCGCGTCGGCAACAAGATAGGCTCCGCGTCAGCACCAAAGACCGGCTCCGTGTCGGCACTAAAGACCGACTCCGCGTTGGCACCAAAGACCGACTCCGTGTCGGCAATAAAGACCGGCTCCGCATTGGCACCAAAGACCGGTTCCGCACCGGCAACTTAAGACCGGCTCCGCGTCGGCAAAAAGACCGGTTCCGCACCGGCAACTTAAGACCGGCTCCGTGTCGGCACAAAAAGACGGTTCCGCATTGGCAACTTAAGACCGGCTCCGCGTTGGCACAAAAGACCGGTTCCGCACCAGCACTCCAAGCCCGGCTCCGCGTCGGCACACTCAAGCCCGGCTCCGCATCGGCACATTCAAGCCCGGCTCCGCGTCGGCACATTAAGCCCGGCTCCGCGTCGGCACCTCCAAGCCCGGCTCCGCGTCGGCACACTCAAGCCCGGCTCCGCGTCGGCACCTCCAAGCCCGGCTCCGCGTCGGCACCTTCAAGCTCGGCTCCGCGTTGGCAGCTCCAAGCCCGGCTCCGGCTCCGCATCGGCACCTCCAAGCCCGGCTCCGCATCGGCACCTTCAAGCCCGGCTCCACGTCGGCACCTCCAAGCCCGGCTCCGCGTCGGCACCTTCAAGCTCGGCTCCGCGTCGGCAGCTCCAAGCCCGGCTCCGCATCGGCACCTCCAAGCCCGGCTCCGCGTCGGCACCTTCAAGCCCGGCTCCGCATCGGCACCTCCAAGCCCGGCTCCGCGTCGGCAGCTTCAAGCCCGGCTCCGCGTCGGTACATTCAAGCCCGGCTCCGCGTCGGCACATTCAAGCCTGGCTCCGCGTCGGCACCTACAAGCCGGCTCCGCGTCGGCACCTTCAAGCTCGGCTCCGCGTCGGCACCTCCAAGCCAGGCTTCGCGTCGGCACCTCCAAGCCCGGCTCCGCGTCGGCACACTCAAGCCCGGCTCCGCGTTGGCACACTCAAGCCTGGCTCCGCGTTGGCACCTCCAAGCCCGGCTCCGCGTCGGCACCTCCAAGCCCAGCTCCGCGTCGGCACCTCCAAGCCCGGCTCCGTGTCGGCACACTCAAGCCCGGCTCCGCATCGGCACACTCAAGCCCGGCTCCGCGTCGGCACCTCTAAGCCTGGCTCCGCGTCGGCACCTTCAAGCCCGGCTCCGCGTCGGCACCTCCAAGCTCGGCTCTGCGTCGACACTCCAAGCCCGGCTCCGCATCGGCACACTCAAGCTCGAGTCTCCCCTCGACACTCAAGCCCGGCTCCGCGTCGGCAATCCAAGCCCAAGACCTCCTGCGAATTCCATTCCAGCTGCCCTTGGATTTCAGCACTGGTCCCCCCCCCCCCCCCCCGCCTTCAATCAACACGGTTCCCTGGGGGCAGGTCATCAACTCTGCAGAAGGAGACCAATTTCTTTAAAGAAAAAGGCACCTGAGCCTGGTCCAAGCACCCTCAGGTCACCCTCCGGGGTGAAAAGGCACCTGACGACTCTCAACTCTCTGGTCACCCTCCGGGGTTAAAGGCTCCCGAGCATGGTCGAATCCCAGCGACTCTCGGGTCATCCTCCGGGGTTCAAAAGGCTCTCGACAGCCTCAACTTTGCCTCAGCGGCTTCGTTACAGCCTCAACGGCTTCATTTCAGCCTCAACGGCCTCAACTCTGTATCAGCGGCCAACGGCCAATCAGGTAATACCTTTGTTTAAATTACACACTTGCAACATATAACTGGTTACTTTCAGCCATCAAGAAGCCCGGCCCCGCGTCGGCACCAGAAGCCCGGTTCTGCACCGGTACAAGAAGCCCGGCTCCGCGTCGGCTCCAAAAGCCCGGTTCCGCATCGGCACCTAAAGCCCAGTTCCGCACCGGCACAAAAAGCCCGGTTCCGCACCGGCACAAGAAGCCCCGCTCAGCGTCGGCACCAGAAGCCCAGCTCCGCACTGGCACAAGAAGCCCAGCTCCGCGTTGGCACCAGAAGCCCGGCTCTGCGTCGGCACCAGAAGCCCGGTTCCGCACCGGCACAAGAAGCCCGGCTCCGCGTCGGCATAAGAAGCCCGGCTCCGCACCGGCACAAGAAGCCCGGCCCCGCGTCAGCACCAGAAGCCCGGTTACGCACCGGCACAAGAAGCCTGGTTCCGCACCGGCACAAAAAGCCCGGTTCCGCACCGGCACCTAAAGCCCAGTTCCGCACCGGCACAAGAAGCCCGGCTCCGCATCGGCACCAGAAGCCCGGCTCCGCACCGGCACAAGAAGCCCGGCCCCGCGTCGGCACCAGAAGCCCGGTTCTGCACCGGCACAAGAAGCCCGGCTCCGCGTCGGCACCAAAAGCCCGGTTCTGCACCGGCACCTAAAGCCCGGTTCTGCACCGGCACAAAAAACTCGGTTCCGTACCGGCACAAGAAGCCCGGCTCTGCGTCGCACCAGAAGCCCGGCTCCGCACCGGCACAAGAAGCCCAGCTCCGCGTCGACACCAGAAGCCCGGCTCCGCATCGGCACTAGAAGCCTGGCTCCGCATCGGCACCAGAAGTCCGGTTCCGCACCGGCATAAGAAGCCCGGCTCCGCATCGGTAAAAAGCCCGGCTCTGCACTGGCACAAGAAGCACGGCCCCGCGTCGGCACCAGAAGCCCGGTTCCGCAACGGCATAAGAAGCCCGGTTCCGCACTGGCAGAAAAAGCCCGGTTCCGCACCGGCACAAGAAGCCCGGCTCCGCATCGGCACCAGAAGCCCGGCTCCGCGTCGGCACCAGAAGCCCAGTTCTGCACCAGCACAAAAAGCCCGGTTCTGCACCAGCACCTAAAGCCCGGTTCTGCACCGGCATAAGAAGCTCGGTTCCACACCGGCACAAGAAGCTCAGCTCCGCGTCGGCACCAGAAGCCCGGCTCCGCACCGGCACAAGAAGCTCGGCTCCGCGTCGGCACCATAAGCCTAGTTCCGGTACCGGCACAAGAAGCCCGGCTCCGTGTCGGCACCAGAAGCTCGGTTCCGCATCGGCACAAGAAGCCCGGCTCCGCGTCGGCACAAGAAGCCCAGCTCCGCACCGGCATAAGAAGCCCGGCCTCGCGTCGGCACCAGAAGCCCGGTTCCACACCGGCACAAGAAGCCCGGTTCCGCACCGGCATAAGAAGCCCGGCTCCGCGTCGGCACAAGAAGCCCGGCTCTGCACCAGCACAAGAAGCACGGCCCCGTGTTGGCACCAGAAGCCCGGTTCCGCACCGGCACGAGAAGCCTAGCTCCGCGTCGGCACCAGAAGCCCGGCCCCGCGTCGGCACAAGAAGCCCAGTTCCGCATCGGCACAAGAAGCCCGGCTCCGCGTTGGCACCAGAAGCCCGGCTCCGCACTGGCACAAGAAGCCCGGCTCCGCGTCGGCACCAGAGGCCCGGCTCCGCGTCGGCACAAAAAGCCCGGTTCCGCACCGGCACCTAAAGCCCGGTTCCGCACCGACACAAGAAGCCCGGTTCCGCACCGGCACAAGAAGCTCGGCTCCGCGTCGGCACCAGAAGCCCGGCTCCGCATCGGCACAAGAAGCCCGGCTCCGCGTTGGCACCAGAAGCCCGGTTTCGTACCATCACAAGAAGCCCGGCTCCGCACCGGCACAAGAAGCCCGGCTCCACATCGGCACAAGAAGCCCGGCTCTGCACTGGCACAAGAAGCCCGGTTCCGCACCGGCACAAGAAGCCCGGCTCGGCATCGGCACCAGAAGCTCGGTTCTGCACCGGCACAAAAAGCCCGGTTCCGCGCCGGCACAAGAAGCTCGGCTCCACGTCGACACCTAAAGAAGCTTGGCTTCGCGTCGGCACCTAAAGCTTGGTTCCGCACCGGCACTAGAAGTCCGACTCTACATCGGCACTCCAAGCCCGAGGCCCCATCGGCACCTAAGCCCGACTCCGCGTAGGCACTAAGCCCGATTCAACGTCGGCACTCAAGCCCGGCTCAGCATCGGCATCGGAAGCCCGACTTTGCGTCGGCACTTAAAGACCGGCTCCGCGTCGGCAATTAAGACCGGCTTCGCATCGGCAATTAAGACCGGCTTCGCATCGGCAATAAAGAATGGCTCCGCGTCGGCATCAAAGCACGATCCCACATCGGCACCAAAGCCCGACTCCAACGCCGGCATAAAAGCCCGACTCCAATGTCGGCACCAAAGCCCGACTACAACGTCGACATAAAAGCCCGACTCCAATGTTGGAACCAAAGCCCGACCTCACGTCGGCACCAAAACCCGACTTCGCGTCGGGTCAAGAAGCCCCAAGACAACTCACAGCTGAGAGAAGCCAATTCCCCAGCTCACAGTTGACGGACACCCACACTTCCAAATTTCATGACAAAAAGAAGACTTAAAGTCAGCTCACGGTTAGGAGAAACCGACTTTCCAACTTACAGTTAACAGGCATCCGCTTCCGGGCTCCGCATCGGAAGAGGATTACTGGCTACCAGTCAAGGGTAACTAGCTTACCTTCAAACTTTGCTTAAAAGTTTTTTGAACAGGCAAAAAATATGGCTCCAAAGAGCATGAAGATGTTTACACAAGGCAGCGCCAAAGAAAAAGGGTTTCCCCACCTGGGAGGAATCATAGTTGAAGTTGATAGGAAAGGGCAGATGCGAAGGTAAAAAGTCCTACACTCCTTTCGCTTAGCTAACGCGGGGCACACAAACTCAAGAGTATGGGGGGCATATGATGTGGCTGATTAGAGGGCCAGCAAGACATCGGGATCGCGAGCCCTGCGTCACGTGGTCTGACGACAATCCAATCCCTTGGCGTTGGGCTTGCCGCGGCCATCTCGACCTCCGCATCGGTCACGGCCCATTTCCGTCTCGGCGTCGGTCTCGGCATCGGCTCCGGCCCATCTCGACCTCCGAGTCGGTCATGGCCCATTCCCGTCTCGGCGTCGGTCTCGGCGTCGGCTCCGGCCCATCTCGACCTCCGTGTCGGTCATGGCCCATTCTCGTCTCGGCGTCGGCTCCGGCCCATCTCGACCTCCGCATCGGTCACGGCCCATTCTCATCTCTGCGTCGGCTCCGGCCCATCTCGACCTCGGCGTCGGTCACGGCCTATTCCCGTCTCGACGTCGGCTCCGGCCCATCTCGACCTTCGCGTCGGTCACGGCCCATTCCCATCTCGGCGTCGGTCTCGGCGTCGGCTCCGGCCCATCTCGACCTCCGCATCAGTCATAGCCCATTCCCGTCTCAGCGTCGGCTCCAACCCATCTCGACCTTCACGTCGGTCACGGCCCATTCCCATCTCGGCGTCGGTCTCGGCATCGGCTCCGGCCCATCTCGACCTCCGCGTCGGTCATAGCCCATTCCCGTCTCGGCGTCGGCCTTGGCGTCGGTTTTGGTAATGACCACCCACGTTCAAGCTACGTGGCCCCCTTCCCTCGAGAGTGGCGGATAACTTCGCTACGAACGTGCTTGGCGGCGTGGGCAACGAACGTGCCTTCCCTTGGCGCCATTAACGGCAGGCATGACCCCCACGTTTAATTCCATTACCCGTTTTTTGCGGTACGTTGAGGACTGGAAATCAATAACTGCCAAAAAGGGATCCCCAAAGGAGGTATAAAAGGGGCCTGCAGCCTCAAAGGTAAGGGAAAGCGATCCAATCATCACAAAAACAACATCTCCTGTTCCCCAAATCGCTAACTTAGGCGTCGGAGGGTTTCTGCCGGAACCACGGTCCGGAACTTTTCTTGCAGGTGGCAGAGAGAAGGAGAGGACTCTGCCGTTCCCTGAGAGGCTAGCGAAGATTCCTTTTCACCTTACGCTCATTCAAAAGTGATCTGGCGGCAACACCTGTTACGGTGAGCAGATTAATTTGGGGGAACTTGCAAAGAATGAGACTGAATCTTCTTGGTTTCCTGTATTCTTAATTGTAGATTGACCTTTTTGTTTTATTGATTCAGCTTATAATTAACCTCTTTCATTTAGATTTAGTATTATCACACTTCCAGTTTTTACATTGGCTTGCAAGATTTCATGTAATGGACTGGTTGCTTGAATCTAAACCGAATTGGTTTTAGTCTATATGCAAGTGTTTACTGTACCTATACTTATACGACTAACGATTTTCTAAGTTTGTCGCCCTTTAATTATTTGTTTCATGCTGGCACAGCTGCATAACCTAGATATAAAACTAAAGATTATGCAAGGTCTCATATTTTATAATTTTTCACGCAATATTATTTTCAGTTAAATACCAAGTATTCTCTAAATTTACTATAACTATAAATAAGGTCTGGTAAATTTTATACAAATATATTGATATCAAAAGTTCTAAAAAAAATATTATCTCTTGCTTCTCACTCCAGATGTAGTCCATCTTTGATCGCAAGCAATATGAAGCTTGTAAAAGAAAAAAATACAAAAGAATATGTTATGAGCTTAAGCTTAATAAGAATCTCTACTTATGCATCAATTAGGCATTGACATGCATACATACACACATGCATGAATTCATGAGATGCAACAATTAAACATAATAATAAACGTATACTTCAACATGAATTAGTATTACATTTCCAATATAGTTATTTGCAAAGGCATTTATCGTATTAACTTATCCAAGATCATGTTCATCATTTTTTTTTTCAAAGACTTAGAAGAATATTAATATCAAGGATAGGACCATCATTTCTCCAAATACATTAAAACATAAATCATCTGATAGATATTAGACTAGTCATGGCTGCATTTCAACTCATGACAAGCAATTCAAAATAACATAAGATCCCAGTTATAGCTCACAACAGGCATTCTACCCTGTGGTAGTAAATGATATATAAGGTCACGGTTATAGCCTACGACAAGCATTTAAAGGAAAGCAAGGCTAATCCAATACTTCTCACATCAATACCATTTCCTAAATTTCATTTTCTTTGATTTATTTATTAATGTGGTACATAATCATAATGTTAGTAATGGTCCATTTAATGCATTTATATACTCATGTTTGTATCATATATTTATACATCAATATCATATTCTAGCATCATGTTATCATGAGCAATGTAACAAATACAGACATGAAGCATGTACACCAATCAAAATTCATGCCATAAAATTTGCAATTCTTACACATGTTTAATACAT
This sequence comes from Calamus simplicifolius, assembly GCA_900491605.1. NCBI lineage: Eukaryota > Viridiplantae > Streptophyta > Magnoliopsida > Arecales > Arecaceae > Calamus > Calamus simplicifolius. The sequence goes on from UESW01002414.1 coordinate 27,644, forward strand.
GAGGCATATACATAAATCAAATCCATGCCATAAAATATGCAAATTTCATACATATTCAATATTTTGCTAACTCATGTGATATATTATGATCAATTCATGCATCATCAAGCAAATAATAAACAAAACATACCAAAATCATACAAGGGCATATGAGGGGATCCTTACCTATATTCACAATAGTCTTAGGCTCACTTCCTTGGAACTTCCATTGCTGTCTGTCTACAATGAGAACATTAATTTTAATCTAAAATCATCCCATCTAATATACGATCTACCTACACTCATCCCTAAGAATTTTAAACCTATGCTCTCATATTATTTTGTCACACTTCAACCCGCCATTTGGGATGGACATGTAACATGGTCACATAGACTCTATGTATAACCCCAGAAATTATGTGAGACTTGCGATTTTAAAATTTTCATTGAAATATCCATTTGAGTTAAATACCATGCATTTTCTAAATTTACTATAATTACAAATAAGGCTTGGTAAATTATACAAATATACTGGTATCAGAAGTTCTAAAAATTTCTTAACTTTTGCTTCTTACTCCAGACAGTCCATCCCTGATCCTAAGCGATTTAAGACTGTAAAAAATGCAAAAGAATATGTTATGAGCCTAAGCCCAATATCAAGTTAGGGCATGACAATTTGAGATGTTGATTAGTAATATATGTATTGAAGAATTGGCTCCGCATCAGACAGATTATACTTGTAAGCCCATCCACCACCTACTAGCTTGAGCTGTGCAGTCAGATACACTCCTTATCTCCAAAAATTTGTGAAGTTGCACTTGCTTTCATAAATAAATTTGGACTTTCAATATTAAAGAAAAATAGTGTTGGTATTGCACATTACATTTCTGGCCTCCTCAAGGCAATTAGCAGATGGTTATTTTAGGCGAAGGGATTTTCTTTCAGTAGAATTTTTTTGACATGCTAATGAAGTGGTGTGGTGAGTAGTGAAGCCCTGTCTACATATTGTGACATTTGCTGGTTACACTGGTTTTTCTCTTCTATCGTAGTCAAAAGAAATTCAACAGTTCACACAGCTCCTTGAGTTCTCTTTATTTTGGGGGAAGATTTTTTGTCAAGTGTTCCCAATTGTTCAACATGGTTCTGAAGTACAAATTATTGATTGAACTAATTGTTGAATCTGCATGTTGATAAAATATTCATGCCAGGCATTATGGAAGAACATGCGAACTTAATCTGATCCATTCTTCTCTGAGATTCTTGCATTGCTTAGGCAGAGGTTATGGAAATGAACCATTTGTTAAAATGATTAGTTTGCTAGAAGAAATGGTGAAACAATATGAGGACCATAAGTTTGAATAAGATTTGTCGAGGAGATCCTTCTGTCTGTACATGAGAATACATGTGACTGAAAATTGTATAACAGAAAGACTTTTAATAACATCAATTAATGAATAAAATAGTGATCAGATCATGCAAAGGATTCCTAGGAATAAATGATGTATTATAGTTGACTTGGTTATCTTATTAAATTTCATAATTCTATTGCACTATTAGTTCTTTACATTAAATCATAAATAGGCGCACCAGTCATACATTTGTAGAATAGGCCAAACAGAGGCCTTAAAATCTGCTTTCATAATGGAATGGAATTAATCTCCCAAATGAGAAATTATCACCATTCATTTTGCTGTTTTCTATCACATTAATGTTTATTTCTATTCTCATTTGTTGTTTATGTTACAAACAAGTGAATACTGCTTTTTAATGATGAATTTGTTTATATTTTTAAGCTAAGTGAACATGAAATGTTATTCTTCTAAATTAGCTAACCATTCCCTTGACATGTGGGATTATGGAGATTTCCATATCATTTTCCATTTTGAACACTTTAATTAGCACCAGTTTCTTCATGAAATAAAATTGCTATGATCTTGAACTATTTTATGACCAATGTATATACAAATGAGCCATTTATGAATGACTTGAGCAAAAATCAAGGGACTTCTTTGGTTTCTTGAAATGCACATTAAGCTTGGACTTCTAGCATGGACCTATCTTTCTTTGTGGGTGGGAACTCTCTTTTAAACTTTTGGTGTATAGTGTGTCATACCGACCAATACACCATTGTGCCAAGCATACCTTACTGATACTGACTGGTACAGGGGCATATTGGCACTCAGCACAACCCCCATGCTAAGCATACCGGGTGTACTAATCCTGCTTTAGAATTTTACAGATATGCCTCTCTGTACATAGTTTATACCTATACATATCCTTGCATGCTATATGCATCTTTGTGTGTCAAGGATGAAGGCAATTCCTAACATCATATTTTGCCTTGTTTTCTTTTTCTATGATCAGAAGCACTTTGGATGGTTGTTCCTTTTTCTTGCAGCACATGCTTGAGTTCAGAATGAATAAGTTTTGCCTCCTTATCAATCTTTTGCTCTTGATTTCTAGCTTTTGTCTTTCTTAAGTTTGCTTTGGTATGAAATTGAAGTCCAACTCTTTGAGAGCTGATATCAAATCTTATGTTAATCCCTAAAGCTCCATAGATATGGAGCAATCCCTTTTATTTGACGTCTACTTCTATGTCTTTTACATATGCCATTTTTTCTCATCCACTCTACTAGACAGACATCTTCTTCTTGCGCTTTGAGGTCTTGGTTTAATACCTTACTTCTCCGTCCTGTGTCAGTTGAATCTTGCAAATTGTGCCAATCCACCTTTTCAAGAGAGAGTAAATGGTTCTGTTTTTCTTATTTTTCAGTTATTGATTGTTGGCCTATTCTTGTACTCTGGAACAGACTCAATTTGCTTTTCATTTTGACCATTGTGCTGGGTTGTTGAGATACTACTTATTTAGGCCAAACAAAAACAGTAGGTGCAGTGAGTTTGGAAGCTAAGGTTGGCTCCGTTTTGGGGAAGAATATCAATTGGCTACCAGGTGTGTATTAAAATAATGACATGGGTGATGGATTGCTGCATCTTCATCGTCAGCAAATTTCAGCTTTGTCCTTACATCGTGGACATTGCTTCTTTGATCTATATAAAGAGCACAGTGATTTCAAACTCTGAAAGATTATGAAATAGTGATAGAATTACAAAACACTTGCACATGTTGTTTGGATTTCTTATGAAGTGCATAGCCATGTCCATCTAGCACATGTTATTTATTCTTATGTGCTTCACGTTACACAAGCCCATGCTTGTACTTGCACGCATACATAAATGACCCTTGTGCTATACTCTGCTATCATAGGTGGAAAAGGATGTAAGTTCTATTTCAACTTCCAAGTTTCTTTTCATTAACCTCCTGTAGTTCTGCTGTAAATTTTGCTCCACTCTTCTCCAAATCCACTTTGGTTGGGTCTGTGGGAGCTTCATTCCTTTTTCTGTACATGCCATACAGTACCAGTTGAAGGAGGCCAACGGGGCTGCCCAAGAGATTAGGTGCCTGAAACCAAAAATTCTAAGTATAGTTGATATGAAATGACTGATTTCTGTTATCAAGATATTATGGTTCTCGTTTACCGACCGCAAGTAAAAGATCCCTTCCTAACAATCCATATGTCATCCACAGAACACTGGCAAGGAAGGAGAAGAATGATAGGTAGAAGGGCATGAACTCCACGCTTTTGGTCTTTATGACTTGCTTCTACAATTGAAAGGATGCAAGTTGTTCTTAAATGTTATTGTCATTTCAAGTTAAATTATTGTACTTGGATATACATGAGTTGGAGCAAGATAATATTATAAAATAGAGGATATTAGAAGCAAGCATTGGCCTAAAATGTATATTCTTTTTTGTTACCACATATTAAAAAAACATTTTGCAAAACAAGCAACCTCCTGATATCTCATGTTGGTGCATAAATTCTGACTCTATAATTAACTGCTTCTAATACACTTGGTAATTAGTTTATGCACTTCACCACAATAAATGATAAAAGCTTAAAATCATTTCTAATTTGACTTAATCCATGCTTATTGAGAGATTTTATGGTTAATTGTAGATCATAGTCCATTTGGACTATAGTAAGTAGCTTTGGTCCAGATTGTCTTTTCCTAAGTGACTTTAGTGGTTTCTTGCTCTGTCATGTGCGGTTACCAACTTGGCAGAGACAAAGCCTATGGTTACCAAGAAACTGAAAGATAGCATAGGAAAAGGAACTAGTCATGTAAAAATAGCCAAGATAGAAACAACTCCAAATGTCAACATACTGGACCCTTAAAAAAGGGCTGCCTCCTTTTTTTTTTTTTCAAGGAGAGTTCATCATTTCATCTGGTCATCTGAACAGTAGTTAGTAAGCAATCAGGAAGATGAATGAAATTCAGGCCAGTAAAATTCAGCAAAAGAAACTTCATAGCTAAGCTATACTTTGATAAATAGGATCATAGGAGACCTTTAACATGAGGAGTAAGCGAATAGAAATATGTGGGAAAGAAAACTTACCATAGCTACTAGTGGAGAACTATACATGGATATGGAGGCCGCTAATCCAATGCTTCCAACAAGCATTTTTCGTTGGTGATGATCATGCAACACAAAGCTTGAGACAAAAGCAGTCATGCAGAATAATACTGTCACTGGAACCACCATCAAAGAAACAAATTTCTGCACAAAAAATAACAAGCAGCCAGTATCAATATTATCATGTAAAAGAAATACAGGCCTACGGTGGTTCAAGTGCATGTCATATCTCATGCTAATGCTTACATATAGATACTCTGGCATTGGCAGGTGCATGGTAACAATTTTACACATGATTGAAAAGGGGAAAGAAGTGGCATTTAACTTTTTATTGATCATGTAATTTTACTTGCATACATAAACAACTAGTTCCAAGCAGATGGTTAGTCAAGATGGGCATGTGAATACTGCAGAAGAAATTTCTATTGAGGATGCTTTGCTGAGTTCAGTTTTCATTTTATTGCCAAAGTAATTTCACTTGCATAGATAAAAAAAATTTTGTGGACCATTTCTTAATTTCTTTTTGAAACATTTTGCATATTGTTGACCACTTTTATGAACAAGAATTCAGACATATATATAATTGTATGCTTTTACATGTATTAATTGTTATTGTTATTCACAATTAAATATATTTTGGTGCAACTGTCTTGCAACTATTTAGAAGACAGACTGCAAATATATGTATTATCTCCATTTGTCACATTTGATGCAATCTGTTCACATCTTGCTGCTGAATGCCCTGTAAATTATGGAGTTGTTATGTCTGTTAAGCTAACAGTATATAATTTAAACCGTATGAAAACATGCTCTAATTATATTCACATAAGCACTAGAATATCTAATATATCAGTTAATTAACATCAAATATTTGGCTGTGTTGAATGCAACTTTCTTCCTCCATATTTTTCTGGCATCAAAGATACAAAAACATGTATTATGAGCATCAAACATATGTGAACAGATTAACTACAGAGAACATAATAGAAGATTGCAAAAGAAAGGAGTAGAACTTGCCTGTTTTTTGGGCACTGCAAACCATATATATGTGAATATGAATGAGCTTTCAAGTAGTACTCCTAAGCCATTGATGGTGATGACAGGAAAGTTTTCCCATCCACGGCTTACTATTGGCAGACCATACCAAGTATATAGAAGGCAATTCAGCAAAGTGATGATGTATGGGACGCAGGAAAACTCTTCTGTGCTCCTCTTTCTGATCACCCTCTGAAAAGTTAATCTAAAAAGAGAACAAAAAAGCTTTTTAGTAACAGTATTAAATCGTTATTTCATTTAGGAACGTGAGATATATTTGAGTACATGGGTGCTGCATAAAGGAGCAGAGAGGCTGCATTCCCTGCAAAACCATGTACAGGTAAGCCACTAGAACATAGCATTGTTAAATCTTTTGATCAATAATAACATGGAAGAGAAAATACCCATTATTCCTACTACCACATGAATGGTGTCTCGCATCCTTTTTTCACTCTGAGAATAATAGGCTTACAGAGCACTTGTTCTGGAGATGAAAAGGTTCTGAGAGCCTAGCAAGAGAAATGGTTCTGCCAATGGTGCTTGAGATTGGCTTGCATTATGCAAGGTCTATATATAATGGTCACAACTAGAATAAGGAACTCCTTTTTTCAGTGTAATGGACAGGTAAAACATTGGTGCCCGGCTGTATTTCTTGACACGGGCAGCAAATGGTATGCTCACACCATTAGCATCTTATTTTAGTTGGTGTTCCACTTACTGGCCTATTCATTATTTCATTTTAAATGGTACAAGCTTGATACAGCTTTTGGAGCAGAAAAAAATATGCTGGAGAACGCACAAAGCATAGTGTATTCCTCTTGCGTTTTGGTTCTGTAGTGATTGGAACCTGTTACATATGTCCACTAATCAACTCCACTTGAGCAACATGTATCTCCTGGGAGAACCATGCAACATTTTTATTCTCTGCTAGTGACACATGGTTCTTGGAAGACTAGATAAGAGATTTGACGGTATAACCTAATCTACTAGAATGCTCCTCTTGTGCAAGCCCAGAGAGTGAATTATATTCCATAGAGCTCCTTGTGGTTGTGAGGCTTGGCTGGGTACTGTTAGGCATGCTTAGGAGGTAAGTTCTTTAGGTGAGGGACCAAGGTCTTAACGTGCGACAAAGGTGGGAATTTATTTTTTAGATTGATGATGGAGAAAGCCCATTGGGAGAAGGAGTTGATCCCAGAACAGTTCTTATTTCCTGGTTAACTATTAATTCCATGTGGCTGAGCAAACTCTGGCCACTTTATTCGATCCCGACTCTTGTGCCTGGTTCCCGTCATTTCTTACTTTGATGGTTCTACTTCATCTCACCAATGTCTGAGCTATCATTTACTTTGTGCTGATCGAGATCCTACACGGCAATTGGTTGGTGATAGCCTATTAAATTTTAGATTCCTTGTTCAATGGAAAGGTGGCCTCCTGAGCGGAGTTGCTGTGGAAAGTTTGGAAGCCGTGGATTAATGCGCCTCCCATGTCATGAGTGCCTTTTTCTTAGAAGATTATTATGAGTATGTGCTTGCCTGATTTCATACATTTCAAGGTAAAAGCTGATAAAAGATTATAAGAAATATTGATTGGAATAGACTACATTGTAATCGCTACAGAAGACAATAAGTAAATAAAATGCAATAAAGATATCAATGGTGTTATAAGAATCATAAGGTTAATAAGTATTTGCACCACAAGCTTAAGTTTACATGATCTTAGCTTTTTCAACACGGAGTTACCAGGCAACCCTTGTAGCTAGCTAGAGCTCCAAAAAGGGGCCAATAAAGGATCCGCATCATGCCACTAATTCAGGATAAGTGGCTTACAGTAAACCAAGAGGTTGGAAGCCACTAACGCTTGGTTGGTTGCTCGTCATGGCGAGGACGGCAGCGTGCATATGATAAGGGAATCGGTACTCTTCATGTATATTAAAAGCTTGGGGTGGGTTAAGGTCGATTCTCACTTTCACTCCCAATTTACATTCAAAAAAGATAAAGAATAAATAAATACTCGATACACCCAATTCTCGCATCACCTCACTCCACACTAGTCGACAAACACATGGAACCCAAATTGCATGGGCTCCGCATGTGGTGAGGTGTACATTTTGGTTGTTTCATTAGGATGATTAAAACACCATGGAGCAGTAATCATGGCATCATGAGGGCTTTGCTCTGTTATGGGCTGATTGCTTTTGCCAATTTGGCCATGGATCGGTTGGGAGGCGCACCACTCCGGCAAAATGCCCTTTCTTTCCTCCATACGTGGATTATCTGAGTGCTGATTGTGGCCACGTCACTGCTTCCGTATGGTAAAAAACACTAGATTATTTTTAACATATATTGATGTAGAACCTTACAATTTTCGCATGGCAGCAACAGCAACGAAATTTGATGCTATTGCAAGTTAATTCCTTCGTAAATTTTAATGCATTTAGTTCACTAGGAAATAGGAAATGGTCTGCAGCCAGCTGCCTGCAAGGTCTCAGCCTTTCGGACTTCAATGATGCAAGATCTTGATGACATGAGAGCCTATATATTCATTCTCCCTTATGGATAAATCTAGGACGAACTTTAAGCCTAAATAATATCTTCATAGCAGAACAAGGTAAAATATTAGATGATTACAGTTGCATTGAAGTGCATGTGACTACTCTTCTTGCAAATAAAAATTATTATGTTTGCCACTTTTTTTTTTTTTTTTAAATGCTTACTGATTTTTCTTTCTTCATTGATCTTTCAGAACAAATGTGCTCAGGTTGATATAAACTTGCACAGATAAAATTCTCTTGTTCCAAGCGTGCTTCGCTGGAATTCATATCAGCAATCAATAACAGAAGAAAACGTACGTAGTTGTGAGGACCTGAGGAGGAGCGAACAATATAGGAAAGAATCCATATCAAGAGATAGAATTCTTTTGTTCCAACCGTGCTTCGTTATACTTCACAGGTAAGACTTCAAGTTTGAAGGCTGATGAAGAGTGGAAGGATGAATTCCAAGCTCGGACGAAAGGGGATCCTCTACAGCCCAATTCCTTGGTCTAAAGAGAGTATTTATTTTTGAGAGAATATTGATGAGGTCATCTAATCAATGGAAAATAATCACTCTTCTCAACTGTGCGTGACCCTCTGTAGAAGAATATTGTAGGAATAAACACCACCATTTGAATTTGAAATGGAACCGATCCAGTGAATGGACATGGGGTGACAAGAAGTTCAAATCAGTACCGTAGGCAAAAAGAAGAATATGAATTTGAAACGGAATCTCTCCGGTGAATGGACATGGGGTACGTGACAGTAAGTTAAAATTATTACTGGAGGCAAAAATGAGCATGACCTTATTCATGCAGCATAGAAAGTACAGATTTGGTATTATTAGAGCTATTGGAGGTGGCAACTGTTTGGGAATATGGTTCAAACTTCACCGTGGAGGTGGATCAATGACAACTTAGAAGACCAGTTGGTCCCATTTATTAATTCATGCTTGCTTAATCCATCATATCGCACTTTCTTCATGTGAGATCAACGTCATTCGGATGCATAATTATCACCAATATAAAATATCAATATTTGATTAGATATTTATCCTAGACAAGGTTGAACGTTATCTGAATTCAAGTTTATCATGGAGACAGCTGGCAGCGGCTCAGGTTTTGATATTTATCTTGCCTAACAAGTGGGACCCATTTTGTTTGTCCTGTCATTTTGAGCTCATCTTTGTGAATGTAGCAAGTTCGAACCGGGTTGGTTCTTTCTCTAATAGTAATATATATAGATTGGTGGTGCAGTGGCACCTCTCAAGCCAAACGGGAAGCTCAAAGGGGACAACAGATACATAACCCAAGCACCTAGAATTAGGTGAGAGGCATCCTCCACTTGCACCCCAAACTATAAAAGAGATCCTCCACGAAGGTTCCCAATTTATGGGACTCAGAAATGTCACGCTCTAACCATGAAGATTAGGTCAATTATGTGAGCTAGCAAGTCCCAAGTTAGAGTCCAAGAGTTAGAAGCACATCGACTAATATCATGTCCATGAGTGCCTAAACTTGAGCGAGTGCAAAGATTATAATTTTTGAAAGCTAACGTCCCAAGTATTTGTTGTCGCCAAGACCCTCCTCGATCATCGGTGAGCCTCCGATCTCATCTTCTTCGACGAATTAGGGATCCTTCGATAGGCTTCTCTCGTTCAAAAACCTGTAGAAAGTCCCTAAACCGAAGGTTCCGATGGAGATACTCTGACACTCATGTCAGTGCTCTGGGCAATAACCGTAAGCTTGAAAGAAAGCTTGAAAGTTTGAGCGTATAGGTATTTCTTTGTCAAAGGTCCCTCTTACCCATTTATGAGATCTATTGGAGTTAATGGAATAACTGCATTAGCGTGATTTGCTCCTCGTGCACTGTAACTATGGTAGGATTCGCTTCCCATGCATCGTAACTGTTGGTAGGATTTGCTCCTCACGTCTATGGTAGAAAGAATATTTTTGTTGAGATTTAGGATCATGGAAGGATCCTGCAAACCGTTGTGAGTGGCAGGGGTCATGCACGTGAACCTCACAAGGAGTCTGATCCGGATGACCGACTGAAGGTCCTACCTAGGTTACCGACTGAGGTCCTACCCCGGTCAGTCACCCGAGTGGCCGACTCAAGGTTCTACTCAGGTGGCCGACTAGAGGTCCTACCCAGGTGGCCAACTAGAGGTCCTATCTGGGTGACCGACTGGAGATTATCTAGGAGTGTAATCATTACCATCAATTGAGTGCTGCCCTACTAGTCCCATCAGATGACCCCCCACTCCTGAGCTTGTGTGGCCATGTGTCTTGCATCTGCCAAGCGAAAGGAGTGCAGTGCTTCCTTGCATCAAGATTTGGGCATCATTGACCATAGAGCCTAACACACGCAGAGGGCATGCCTTTAGGAAAGTGTGGTCTTTTCACACTAAGGAGAGGGGTGAGGTATTGGAGTACAGTATCATTGGCAGACGGCGAGTCGTTGCATAGAATCGAGGTGACGTTCTTAAATGGTGAGGAGCTGCATGCCATCATTACTCCCCCATGCACCATCAAAATGTCGCTTTTTGAGCAGTGAAGAGTTGTTCAATGGTTGAGATGCCAGCTCCCAATCGTGAACGTCCACGTGGTCGTGTCATTAGGCGGGATGATTTTTCTGTTTTAAAAATATTCAAATAAAATCCTTCCATCCTCTCCACTGAGCTTATGTGCTTCCAGTGCTATCAGAGTTCTTATCCAGAGTTCCTTCTCCTTCCGTCATTCCTTAAGTCTTCTAAGTGTCCTTTCTTATTCTGCAGGTTGATCTTTTCCTTCCTTCTTTGGGTTGCCCTCTTAGGTTTTCCTGACCTTCTTTAGGATAGTCATGGACCCTAGCCCCCTCCATAGGAAGGGTAAGAAGTTTGTGATAGAGAGTTCTTTACTTCTTCCTCTTCTTCTAAGGACAATGTTCCTCTCCGAATGCGCTGTAGGGTTGGTGGCGCAATGGCCCACGAGCCCTCGATGGCTCTAGTTCATCCAGCGCCTTCTCCGATCGTAGTTCCAAGTTTGACTGGTTCGAAGAGCGTTCCTTCAATCATGACCTGATTGGAGGTGGATGAAATTTGTTGACCCAACTATTGATTTTGATGATTAATAAAGGAATTGAGTATATTTATTTGATTACTAATAGATTTGAGAAGTGTTTCAGGAGTTAAAATTATTTGATCAATTTAAATGAATTAAGAAACGTGTTTTGAATCAACTGCAAAACTTCAATTTCAAAGTTTCAGAACCTGGAATCGACACCTAGAATCCCTAGAGCCGACCCTATGGCCATTCAAATTTTATTCTAATTTTTGATACGGTCCGGAGCCGACACCCAGAGTTTTGGAGCCGACACCCAGAGTTTCGGAGTCGACACTTACAGTGTCTGGAGCCGACTCTGATGTGGGGACAGAACGTTAATTTTTTGAGCATCCTGGAGCCGACACATACAGTATTCGGGAGCCGACACCTGGCGATGGCGAGCCGACACTTACTTTTTTGGAGCCGACTCCTCAACGAACTCGAAAATTTCTATTTTTGAAAAAACGACCTGGAGCCGACATATGAAAAGTTGGAGCCGACTCCAACCTGACTGGAACAAAATTTAAATTGCCAGATCAGCTCTAACGGTAATATTTTCTTTTTACCTAATTTCTAACGGATAGATTTTGTTTATAGGTACACTCCAACGGCTAGTTTCATCCCAAAAATGGATTGAAGAAAATCTATAAAAAGGGAGAACGCCCGTTTGAAAAAGACGACGAGAAATAGAAAATATTTCAAATCAAAAATCCGAGAAAGCCTGAGCCTGAATCTCAAGAGAAAAGCATTCAAACTCAAATCCTTCCACTCCAAAAAGCTCAAAGAGGAATCCAAGGCGCCCAAATCAAAGAAATCGGTGGATTTCCCAAATTGAAGAAAAAGCTCCGTTTCTTCCATTTCCAATCTTCTCTACTGCAACGACTGTGAGGGATTAAAGCTGAGGCTTGATTCATCATTCCAAAGGAAGAAGAAAAAAAGAAAAGAAGAAAAGCTCACATTCAATCATCTCTAAATAGGCTTTTCTAAACTTGTTTACTTTATTTTGAATATTTGCTCAACTAAGGAGCTGTGAATCATTGTAAAACATTCTTATATTGTTTGTACTAGTTCTATCAAGGGGATTGAACTAGTGGAGGTTGTTAACCTCGGGTCAAGCTAGATTAGCTTGAGTTTAGGGTTTTGTGCTGGTGAGCCCGAAAACCGGCTGGGTTCGTTGTGATCCCGGAGGAAAAACAACAAGTTGTGAGTTGTGCTCTTGTAAAACAACTCGGCTGTAATCTAGTTGGTTATAGTGTGGACCCAAGTGAATCTTGGGAGTGGACGTAGGTGTTGGATACACCGAACCACTATAAAATCCTTGTGTTTGTCGTGCATTCATTATCTCTATCTTTATCTCCTTGTTTGTGCTTTATTTGCATTGCAATTAATTTCATTTAACTTAAAGCTAATAGTTTTCAAAAAGTTTTAAATTTTTAAGAACCCAATTCACCCCCCCTTTGGGTTGCCATCTGGGCCAACAATTGGTATCAGAGCAAGTGCTCATTGTTTATTTGATCACACGATCAAGAGCTAAAGATCCAAATGGCAGCTCATGTTGGATCATTTGCCGAAGGTCATTCCACGAATAGACCTCCCTTATTTAATGGTTCCAACTATTCATATTGGAAAGCAAGAATGAGGATATTCATTCAAGCTTCTGATTATGAATTATGGGGTGTTATAATTAATGGACCTAGTACACCCACACATTGTTGATGGCACTATTATTCCGAAGCCCGAAAGGGATTGGAATGATAATGATAGGAAAATGGCACAGCTCAATGCTAAGGCCATGAATGTCTTATATTGTTCATTAGATGCTAATGAATTTAATCGTATTTCTACATGTAATTCCGCAAAAGAGATTTGGGATAGATTAGAGGTTACCCATGAGGGTACAAACCAAGTAAAAGAATCTAAAATAAATATTCTTGTTCATAAATATGAATTATTTAGCATGGAGCAAACTGAAACTATAGCTTGCATGTACACTAGATTTACCGATATTGTGAATGGTTTGAAAAGTCTTGGAAAAACCTATACTAATTCTAAACTTGTTCGCAAAATTCTTAGGTCACTTCCAAGGACTTGGGAAGCAAAGGTGACAGCAATCCAAGAAGCCAAGGACCTCAACACATTACCCCTGGAGGAGCTACTTGGATCCTTGATGACTCATGAGCTAACCATGAAACAACATCAAGAGAGGAAGTCAAGAAAAAGAAGACTATAGCTCTTAAGGCTGCAAAAAAAGAAGAAAGCTGCAGTGATAGTGAAGATGATGATGATGAGACAGCTCTTCTAGCAAGAAAATTCAAAAAATTCATGAGAAGAAAGAGACCCTTCCACAAGAAGAAATCTGGTTTAAGATGGAAGGAGAAAAAAAAAAAGGACAAGGACAAGGAGAAAGACCCCTTGATTTGTTATGAATGTAAGAAACCGGGGCACTTTAGATATGATTGTCCTCAACTAAAAAGATTTTCAAGAAGAAGAAGAAAGCCTATGTTGCAACTTGGAGCGACAGCGATGAATCCTCTTCGGAGGAAGAACAAAAAGAGGTTGCCAACATTTGCTTCATGGCAAACGAGGATGATGAGGTAAGTTCTGAAAACCCTTGTGATGATTTTGCTTTCGATGAATTATTTGAAGCTTTCAATGAACTAGTAGATGATTTAAAATTTTGAAAAAGAAATACAAGTCTTTGAAAAATGATAGCTCAACTTTTATCAAAGAAAAGGATGATCTTACTAATGAAATTAAAATACTAAAATCTGAAAATGATAATTTGACAAAAGAAAAGGAATCAATTTCTAATGAAAATGATAAATTAAAGAAGGAAGTTGATAAATATAAAAGTATTGTTGATAAATTTACTTATAGTTCTGAAAAACTTAATTTATTATTAAGCAATCAAAGAGCATATATGATAAAGCTGGTTTAGGATATAGACCTAACTTAAAACAAAAATTTTCAAAAACTTCTTTAGAAAAGAACAAAATAAGATAATTTACATGTCATTATTGTAACAAGAAAGGTCATAAATCCTATGAATGTAACATTAGAAAAGTAACAAAAATTTAAGTAGTAAAGGCAAGAAAATATGGGTTCCCAAAGGAACAATTTTTTTGCTACTAACCATGAAGGACCCAAGAAAGCTTGGGTACCTAAATATAAGACTTAATTTTTGCAGGAGTGTCTTGCGGCCAAAAGATCAAAGAGAAAGTGGTATCTTGATAGTGGCTGCTCAAGACATATGACGGGTGACAAGGAAGAATTCATCACCCTTGAAGAAAAGAGGAGGAGTTGTTACGTTTGGTGACAATGGTAAAGGCCAAATCATGGGCCTTGGTAAAATTCAAATAACTCCCTCCACTATATTGAAAATGTACTTTATGTTGATGGTTTAAAGCATAATCTAATTAGTATAGCCAATTATGTGATAAAGGTTTTAAAGTATCATTTGAAGCTCAATCTGCACAGTTTCTAATCCCATTGATAATAGCATTATTTTTATTGGAAATAGAAATGGCAATGTATACTTGATTGATTTAGACAATTTGTCTATGAGTAATCATTGCTTAGTTGCTAATAATGCTAATATGAATGAATTGGTTGGTTATGGCATCGTAGATTAGGTCATGCAAGCACACACCTAATTTCAAAACTAATTAAAATGGACTTAGTTAAAGGGCTTCCTAAAATAGATTTTGAAAACAACAAAATATGTGATGCATGTCAATTTGGAAAACAAACAGAAGTTCTTTCAAATCTAAAAATGTTGTTTCAACTTCTAGGCCATTAGAGCTACTTCACATGGACCTTTTTGGACCAACTAGAACCACAAGTCTAGGAGGAAAGAAATATGGTCTTGTGATTGTAGATGATTACTCTAGATACACTTGGGTATTTTTTTAGCTCACAAAGATGAGACTTTCTCGATATTCCTGAAATTCTTTAAGAAAGTCACAAATGAGAAAAACAACCATAGTGTCTCTAAGAAGTGATCATGGAACTGAATTTGAAAATCATTTATTTAAAAACTTTTGCATGAAAATGGTATTAATCATAATTTTTCTGCACCTAGAACCCGCAACAAAATGGAGTAGTTGAAAGGAAAAATAGAACTTAGAAGACATGGCCCGTACCATGCTATGTGAAAGCAACCTACCAAAATACTTTTGGGCGGAAGCTATAAACACGGCATGTTACATTTTAAATAGAGCCCTAATAAGACCAATCATTAAGAAAACACCTTATGAACTATGGAAAATAGAAAACCAAACATTAGTTATTTCATGCATTTGGTTGTAAATGTTTCATTCATAATAATGGTAAAATAATTAGGCAAATTTGATGCTAAATCTGATGAAGGAATATTCTTAGGATATTCAACAACTAGTAAAGCCTATAGAGTATTTAACAAGAAAACTTTAATTGTTGAAGAATCCATTCATGTAGTTTTTGATGAATCTTTAGCATCAAGTTCCGAAAAGTTGATGATGAGGAAGATACAAACATTTAGAAAGAGATCTTGAAAAACTTAAATATAGATGTATCTTCAGATCATGAACAAGAAGCTAAAGATAATGATTCACCTAGGTTGATGATGTTATGCAAATCATAATGATATAGATCTTCCTAGAGATTGGAGATATGCCTATAGTCATCCAAAGGAATTGATTATAGGTGATCCATCTCAAGGAATAAGAACTAGATCATCTATGAGAAACATCAGTAATCATCTTGCATTTGTATCTCAAATTGAACCTAAAACTATTGAAGAAGCTGAAAAAGATAATAATTGGATGTTAGCTATGCAAGAAGAATTAAATCAATTTACTAGAATAATGTATGGACTCTTGTAGAAGACCTAAAGATCATTCTGTTATAGGATCAAAATGGGTATTTAGAAATAAATTAGATGAAAATGGCATAGTAATTAGAAACAAAGCTAGATTAGTTGCAAAAGGATATAATCAAGAAGAAGGTATTGATTTTGATGAAACTTTTGCACCTGTAGCTAGATTAGAAGCAATTAGATTATTACTTGCATTTGCATGTCATATGAATTCAATTTATTTCAAATGGATGTTAAAAGTGCATTTTTAAATGGATTTATAAATGAAGAAGTTTTTATTGAACAACCACCTGGTTTTGAAGATCATGAATTTTCAAATCATGTTTTTAAATTACACAAAGCACTATATGGTTTGAAACAAGCACCTAGAGCTTGGTATGATAGATTAAGTAAATTTCTAATTGAAAATGATTTTATAAGAGGAAATGTTGATAAAACATATTTTTGAAAAGAAAAGAAAGATTTATTAGTAGTACAAATATATGTTGATGATATTGTATTCGGTGCTACTAACAATTTGTTATGTCAAGAATTTGCTAAGTTGATGCAGGGTGAGTTTGAAATGAGCATGATGGGAGAACTCAACTTCTTCCTAGGACTTCAAATCAAACAAAGCAAAGAAGGAATTTTCATCAATCAAGCCAAATACACAAAGAACTGCTCAAGAAGTTTGGAATGGAGTCAATCAAACCCTTGGAACTCCTATGAGTCCTTCATGCAAATTGGACAAAGATGATGAAGGTAAGAAAGTTGATCAAAATATTATAGAGGTATGATCGGATCTCTACTTTACTTAACTGCTAGTAGACCAGATATAATGTTTGCTGTTTGTTTATGTGCTAGATTTCAATCTGAACCTAAAGAATCTCATTTAATTGCTGTAAAAAGAATCTTAAGATATTAAGTGGAACAAAAATGTAGGCTTATGGTATTCTAGAGACTCAACATTAAACTTAATTGCATATTCTGATTCTGATTATGCTGGATGTAAATTAGATAGAAAAAGCACAAGTGGTGCATGTCAATTCTTAGGAAGTAACTTAATCTCTTGGTTTAGCAAAAAGCAAAATTCGGTTGCATTATCTACTACTGAAGCAGAATATGTTGCAGCTGGAAGTTGCTGTGCTCAAATCCTATGGATTAAGAGACAACTTGAAGATTATGGCATAACACTTGACAAAACTCCAATTAAATGTGATAACACAAGTGCAATAATCTAACTAAAAATCCAATTCAACATTCAAGAACAAACATTGAAATTAGATATCATTTTATAAGAGAACATGTAGCTAATAATGAAATTTGTCTTGATTATGTTAATACTGAAGAACAATTAGCTGATATATTTACAAAACCTTTGAGTGAAGAAGAGATTTTGTTATCTTAGAGGAGAATTAGGGATTGTGACCCTTTGGATTGATTTTGAAACTATAAGGAATGACTTTCTAGATCTTGATATTCCTTTCATAATTCTAAGGACAAATTATCTAGTCATCTGAGGTATTTGATTCTTAATACTCCAAAATTTTATCAATATTTTATAAAATATATTTTGATGAGTTTCAGATGGTTGAATTTCAATTATTTTTCTCTGAAACTGTCATTGGAGTCGACACCTCAGAATGAGGAGTCGACACCTCTGACTGTCGCTCTCGGTCCCTGACCTTGGAGCCGACACCCGTGTAAGTGGAGCCGACTCCAGCTCGAGCGCTGACTGTGTTAGCGATTTGGAGTCGACACCCGACTTTGCGGGAGTCGACACCTGGGATTCCAAATCGATTTATTAGGGCAGAGTCGACACCTAGTCATTTCGTTACTCTTCGAATCCTCCACCAAATCCCTCCAAAACTCTTCCAAAACCTCCCCATCTCTAATTCCACTTCTCTCAAGCCTTCCTACGGATTCAATGGCGCCTAAGAGGAAAGGTTCGGTGATTGGAGCGACCGTGGTGACCGGGAAGCATTCCGTGAGGCGACCCGTCCGAGCCATCTCCAAGTGAAGATTCCTCCACCGATTCAGACAATCCTAACGCCACTTCACCTCAGGTAGATACCCTAGCAGGGAGGGTAATCACTATGGAAGAAAAGTTGATTTCGAACTTTTTGAATCCGAGGGTTTTTCGATTGGTAGGAACTTAAGGAGCTTGGATGGGATAAAGTATGCTCTCTTGATGTTCCTACCTACCCAGCTCTAGTAAAGGAATTTTACTTTAATTTAGCAAGAGGAGATGGTGGTTTAGTAAGCACTGTTAGAGGAAATGGATTCACCTTACATTTCACAAATTAGGAAATCTCTTGAACATCCCCATTACTGGATTAGCTGCTGATGTGCACAGTGAAAGATAGCTGCCCTATCAAGGATGTTAGGGAGAGAGGTTACTGAATTTGAGGAAATTAGGGCTAATCAGTTGCCCTTGGAATTAAGGTTGTTACACAACATATGTAGCAGAATTTTGTTTCCGAAGACCGGACGTTTTGAGTATGTCTCCGAGCGGGACATTTTGTGATGGATAGTGTATTGACTGGTCAGCCCATTAATCTAGCTGCTATGATGATATTTTACATGGCCGAGGCTGGAGGAAAGAGAAGATCGTCACTACCCTATGGCATGATCTTAACTATGGTATTTAGAAGCCAAGGGGTTGTAATTTTGGATAATGAACCCTCCAAGAGCCTGAGACACACTGATTATTATAGCTTGGCCACTTTACATCGAATGGGTTTTGTCAAGATTAATGGTCAGTGGGAAAGGAAAGGGAACTTGGATAAGAGAGTCCCCGAGCCTAGACATTCTGTATCTTGTGAGGCTGGTCCGTCTATAAGGATTCCATCTCCACATCCTAGTAGTCCTACTCCTACTCCTGTCCCAGTACCAGTGATTCCATCTACTTCATCTGCTTCATCAGTCGGATTTTCAGACCTTCAGTTGGAGCAACTTAAAATCTTCTTGCTGCTCAGAAGGATGAATTGAAGACAGAGTTTGACAACAAATTTATGAATCTGAAAGAAACTCTTTATTCATTAGATGATCGGATTGCCAAAATTGAATCAACTCTTAGCTCTTCTACTGATCTTTAAGTGGTGATTTGAAGAATATTTTAAGAACTTAAAGACATTTGTGGAGATTCTGAAATTTATTCAAAGTGCAATGCCGAGTTACAAGATAAAATTATCACTGCTTGTACGTTTGTTGATGAAAGACTAAAAGACTACGTCAAGCTTCAGTCTGAAGGAATGCAGAAGATTGTAGATCATTTAACAAGGATTATTAGAACTAATTTTTGATCTTCATGTAATGATGTAATGAATTTTGATATAATGGAAATACAATCTTGATGTAATGAAAGTTTAATTTTGATATAATGAAAGTTTAATTTTGATACAATCTTGATGTTCAGTTCCATTTTGTAATACTTTTGATGCAATGAAATTACCTTTTGATCTATCAATTTTATCTTAGGACTTAACTTCTTTTTTTTCTTTTTGTTGATTACAAAAAAGGGGGAGAAAGTTATGTCGTATATGCATTGATTAGCAATTGATTGATTAATTGGAGAAAGTTATGTTATGTTGTATATGCATTGATTGGTTATGCTTTAATTAGCATTTATTTAATTAAACATGAACAATTGATTATTTGAACTTCATAGGGGGAGCTACCTTATTCAAGGGGAGCTTACTTATGATGATCACTCTCTTAAAAATTTTAATTTAAGAATACTATGCATATACTCAATATTTTTATAATCATCAAAAAGGGGGAGATTGTTGACCCAACTATTGATTTTGATGATTAATAAAGGAATTGAGTATATTTATTTGATTACTAATGGATTTGAGAAGTGTTTCAGGAGTTAAAATTATTTGATCAATTTAAATGAATTAAGAAACGTGTTTTGAACCAACTGCAAAACTTCAATTTCAAAGTTTCAGAACCTGGAGTCGACACCTAAATCCCTGGAGCCGACCCCATGGCCATTCAAATTTTATTCTGATTTTTGATACAATCCGAGCCGACACCCAGAGTTTCGGAGCCGACACCCAGAGTTTCGGAGTCAACACTTACAGTGTCTGGAGCCGACTCCGATGCGGGGACAGAACGTTGATTTTTTGAGCATCCTGGAGCCGACACACAGTATTCGGGAGCCGACACCTGGCGATGGCGAGCCGACACTTACTTTTTTGAGCCGACTCCTCAACGAACTCAAAAATTTTATTTTTGGAAAAACGACCTAGAGCCGACACCTGAAAAGTTGGAGCCGACTCCAACCTAACTGGAATGAAAATTTAAATTGCCAGATCAGCTCTAACGGTAATATTTCCTTTTTACCTAATTTCTAACGGATATATTTATTTACAAGTACACTCCAACGGCTAGTTTCACCCAAAAATGGATTGAAGAAAATCTATAAAAAGGGAGAAACCTTTGAAAAAGACGATGGAGAAATAGAAAATATTTCAAATCAAAAATCTGAGAAAGCCTGAGCCTGAATCTCAAGAGAAAAGCATTCAAATCAAATCCTTCCACTCCAAAAAGCTCAAAGAGGAATCCAAGGCGCCCAAATCAAAGAAATCGGTGGATTTCCCAAATTGAAGAAAAAGCTCATTTCTTTCATTTTCAATCTTCTCTACTGCAACGACTGTGAGGGATTAAAGCTGAGGCTTGATTCATCATTCCAAAGGAAGAAGAGAAAAGAAGAAAAGCTCACATTCAATCATCTCTAAATAGGCTTTTCTAAACTTGTTTACTTTATTTTGAATATTTGCTCAACTAAGGAGCTGTGAATCATTGTAAAATTCTTATATTTGTTTGTGCTAGTTCTATCAAGGGATTGAACTAGTGGAGGTTGTTAACCTCGGGTCAAGCTAGATTAGCTTGAGTTTAGGGTTTTGTGCTGGTGAGCCCGGAAAACCAGCTGGGTTCGTTGTGATCCCGGAGGAAAAACAACAAGTTGTGAGTTGTGCTCTGTAAAACAACTCGGCTATAATCTAGTTGGTTATAGTGTGGACCCAAGTGAATCTTGGGAGTGGACGTAGGTGTTGGATACACCGAACCACTATAAAATCCTTGTGTTTATCGTGCATTCATTATCTCTATCTTTATCTCCTTGTTTGTGCTTTATATTTGCATTGCAATTAATTTCATTTAACTTAAAGCTAATAGTTTTCAAAAAGGTTTAAATTTTTAAGAACCCAATTCACCCCCCCCCCCCCACTCTTGGGTTGCCATCTGGGCCAACAAAATTAGAGTGTGTATAGAGTGCAGGAAGGGATTAGGTTGTCTATCCCTAGCCCTGAGGATAGGGTGACCATCACCCTGTATGAGGAATTCTTTAGGGCAGGACTTTGCCTTCCCTTCCACCCTTTTATAGCTAGCCTCTTAAAGAGGTATGACCTTCTTTCGGCGCAGCTATCTCCAAATTCCTTTAGGATCATCTGTGCCTTTATAGTACTCTACCATTTTCATATCTTGGTGGCTAGATTTCTTTGTTCTGAGCCATGTACTCCTCCACTGCCATCCTACTGAAGTGGGATGGTGGTTCTTCGCTCCTCGATAGGGGAGGGTGCTCAAGCTTGACCTTCCTTCTTTCATCAAGGGACGAAAATCCCGTTTCTTCTTTTCCCATGTAGGCGGGGTGAGAGAGAGATGGAGGGAACTAGATCATTCCCCGAATAGAAACTTGACAGTGGAGAAGGCCAATAGGGAGGTGTTCGACTAGTTGTTAAACCCCCAGATCCCTCCCTGCTGAGTTATCCTATCTGAGATGAATGAATTCGATGCCGGTGTGAGCCCAGTGCCAACCCTAGGTGGGTACAGGGACTCTTTCCTTTTTTCTTTTTCTTCTCTTTCTTCTTCTTTTTCTAACCTTCTATGTACCTTTCATAGGGATGAAGTTCTCCCTTGACCAACTAAAAGGGGTCAGCAAAAAGGGTAAAGAGTCGGCCGGCGATGCGAGAAAGTAGGAGGCAAAGAAACCCCGCTCGTCGCACCCAACACCACCTTAACTTCAGGGAGCCCACTGCAAGATGGCCCCGACTAGGGAGGTCCAAGTTGCCCGATTGAGGGCAACTGACTCCAACTCGACTGTTCGCCTGGCAGTGACGGTGGAGTTGAGGGCAAATGAAGCCCCTCCGCAAACTAGGGGTGATGGGCCAATGGCGGCCCTAGTGCCCATGCCTGAGGTGGCAGAGATCCCTGATTCTACATCAGCACTGGTTGCGGAGGAGGTAGCTCTCAATAGTCCTGCCAGCCCGTCGGTTCCCCCGGTGGTTCATGTGGGGGAGCCGATGATCAACCAACACTCCAGAGAGGGGAAAAATGTCTAGGTTTCCCTCTTAGTTCCCCTAGGGCCTCGGCATTTTAGGACAGCAAATTGGCGAAGCGGCTGCTGGAGAGCATTCTCCTTCCATAGGACCAAGAGGAGTCCCCCATCGTCGAGGCATGGGATAGATTGTAAGCAATCTCTTCCCCTAAATGGTCAGGGTAAGTAGCTTCTAACTCATATTCCCACTTGTTTTCTCTATAACTTTGTGTGCTGACTTTCACTTCTTCATTTTGCAAATGGTGAGCGGCATCTTCTCCATGTGGGATGCATGCCTCCCGACCATAACGTCCTTATACGCTGCCCAAGGTAGGACCACCACCGCTCAGGTTCAGATGGATAATGCGGTGTTAGAGCTCACAACTATCCTAAATGGTGCGACAGCTCATGACCAGGAACTCCAATCCTCTGTGGAGGCGAGCCGAGGGCTGAAAGCCCAGCTCGTGGAGGCAGAGGAGATGGCCAGGAGGGAAGCTGAGAGCTCGGTGGTCGCCAAGGAGAGGTGGGCTGATGCCATGGCCCGAGTGATGGCGGTTGAAAGCTGGCTCGATGGAGCCAAAATAAGGGAAGAGCTGGTAGAGGCAGAAGCTAGGGATGCCAAGGTGAAGATCAAGGCCACCGAGATCATCGCCTAGGCAAGCTAGCGGAGGTGAAAGCTAGAGATGCCGAGGTAAAGATCAAGGCTGCCGAGATCATCGCCCAAGCGATGAGAGAGGAGGCCGCTTGGGCTAGGGAGGAAGCTTCACTGGCTAGGGCCAAGGCCCAAGCCGCCAAATCCGAAGCCACTACAGTCGTGAAGGCATACAAAAGCTTCGCTGACTTCAGTGATGAGGTTGCAAAAGCAGTATATGATGCATTCTTCAAAGGATTCGAGGAATGCAAGAATAAGGTGTCATGTGTTCTGCACATTGCGAACTTGGACGCCATTACCGCCGAGCACCCTAAGGAGTCGACAGAGGAGCCGATGAGTGTGGCATCGAAGTGGTCGAAGACGATGACAATGTCGTTGAAGCCGGAAGGGGTGATGGTGATGACATTGTGAACACAATATCGAAAGGTACTGTTGGGAGCGCGCCACCACCACTCGAAGGGAAGTCGGTCCAAGAAGTTATTTCCTAGACGATGTCAAAGATGGGCACCATAGTTGAGGTGGTAGTGGAAGCGATCGGATTGGAGAGCTTCACGATGTAGCCAGCCGAACACTAAGGATCCGCCTTCTTTTTGTACTCCCTTTGTATTTTGTTTGTTTGTTTCTGTTCTTTCATTGTAATTCGGCTTTGGCTGATCCCATCATGTAATGTATACTTTCATACTTAATAAAGAGATCTTTTTCTTCAAGTATTGGCTTTCTGAATGCTCGTATATTATTTTGTCCTTGCTTATCATTTTTGCATGTTAGCTTCAGTTCCAACTCCTTCCTATGGAGATGCCCCTTTCTTTTAGCGCTACTTTGGGTGTTGATCATTTTCATCTACCTTGTACGAACTTGTGACCACATCCATGTGTTCTCTGAGACTATGCACTCACTTGCTTGAAAGACTTTAAGCAAGGTTAGAAGCAAGTTGGTCATGACTTGGCCGGCTGAGAGCGGCCAGCAATTATTTTCCAACTTGGAGTCGAAGGGGGCCGACTGGGTGTCCTTGGTCGGCTAGAGCAGCCAGTAATTGTCTTCCGACTCAGAGTCGAGAGGTAGTCCTTAGTCAATGAGGGACTGATTGGAACTCCTTGGCCTGCTGAGAGCGACTAGTAGTCATCTCCCAACTCGGAGTCAGGAGATAGGAGTCCGCCAAATGTGAGCTGAGCGGTAGGTCTCTCCCAATTGTGAGCTAACTAAACTCATCCCTCGATGCAGAGTCGAAAGGTAGGCATCCACCAACTATGAGCTAGGAGGTAGGTCCTCCCAACTATGAGCTGACTGGACTCATCCCTCAACATAGAATTGGAAGGTAGGCATCTGCCAACTGTGAACCAAAAGGTAGGTCTCACTCAACTATGAGCCGACTGGACTCATCCCCGATGTGGATTTGGGAGGTAGGTGCCGCCAACTATGAGCCAGAAGGTAGATCTCTCCCAATTGTGAGCCGAATGGACTCATCTCCCAATGTGGAGTTGGAAGGTAGGTGCCCACCAATTATGAGCCAGGAGGTAGATCTCTTCTAATTGTGAGCTAACTAGACTCATCCCCCGATATGGAGTTGGAAGGTAGGTGTTTGCCAACTGTGATTCAGGAGGTAGGTCTCTTCTAATTGTGAGTCAACTGGACTCATCCCTCAACATAAAGTCGGAAGGTAGGCGTTCGCCAACTGTGAGCCAGGAGATAGATCTCTTCCAACTATGAGCCGACTGAACTCATCCCCCGACATGGAGTCGAGAGGTAGGTGTCCATCAACTATGAGCCAGAAGGTAGATTTCTTTTAGCTGTGAGCCGACTGGACTCAACCCCTGATGTGGAGTCGAAAGGTAGGCATCCATCAACTATGAGATAAGATGTAGATCTCTCCCAATTATGAGTTGACTGGACTCATCCTCCGACATGAAGTCGGAAGGTATGCATCCGCCAACTGTGAGCCATAAGGTAGATCTCTTCCAACTGTAAATCGATTGGACTCATCCCCCGATGTGGAGTCGAAAGGTAGCTAGGCATCTGCCAACTGTGAGCTAAGAAGTAGATTTCTTCCAATTGTAAACCGACTGGACTCATCCCCCGATGTGGAGTCAGAGATAGGCATCCATCCATAGGGAGGCCAAGTGAGAGAACAACATGTTGGAAATCTCTTTTTATTCTCTCAAATGGATTCTCACATATTATTGGTAATACATGCGGAGATTTTCTTCATTCCATGTGTGAGGGACTGGCTTTCCGTCGAGCTCTTCAATCCGGTAAGCTCCCTTGTGAAATATCTCAGTGACCCGATAAGGTCCTTCCTAATTTGGGAGAGCTTGCCTCCTTCCACTAGTTTGGAGACTTCAGCACGTCTTAGGATGAGATCTCTAGGATGGAAAGGTCTTGAAACGCACATGAGTGTTATAATATCTTGCTGCTGGCTAGCGAAATGCTTCCATTCTGATTTATGCTCGGTCATGTGCTTCATCGATAAGGTTGAGATTGGCTTTTAGCCATGTGAGGTTGTCTCCTTCATTATATGATTCCATCCACAAGCTTAGAGGCCAATCTCGACTGGAATGACTGCTTCTAACCTGAAGGCCAGGCTGAACGATATCTCTCCAGTGGATGTCCTCGGAGTCATATGGTAAGCCCACAGCATGCTTGGAAGCTCTTTCATCCATCTACCTTTAAACTCATCCAGCCGAATCCGGAGGCCCTAGAAAATGGTTCTATTCATTACCTTAGCTTTTTTGTTGATTTTTGGGTGGCCAACAGATGTGAACCAATGGCGGATGTTCAGCTCGATGCAGAATTCTTTGAATGTTTTATTATCGAACTGCTAGCCATTGTCGATGATGACAGTGGGGGTAGTTCGAAGTGATAGATGATGGACTTCCAAAAAAAGAGCTTCACCTTGCTTTCGGTGATGCATGCTAGTGCCTCAACTTCGACCATTTGGTGAAGTAGTCGATGGTGACAAATAAGAGCCTCCGTTGGCTCGATGCTGAAGGAAATGACCAAGGATGTCCATACCCCACTGAGCGAAGTGCCACGGGGATGAAAGCTGGCTTAGATGAAAAATGGGCTACCATTGGATGTGTGAATGTTATTAACAGTTGTCACATTTTTTAACCAACTCGACCGCATCCTCTTGCATGGTGAGCCAGTAATATCCTTAGCAAAGTGCCTTATATGCTAGCGACCTGCATCCCAGGTGATCTTGCAGATGCCTTCGTGAATCTCCCAAAGGATATAGTCAGCGTCTGCTAAGCTTAGGCATTTAAGCAAAGGGTAGAAGAACGACCGTCCGTATAGCCATCGTCCATTACTATAAATCTGGAAGCTCTCCACATGAGCAATTTAGCTTCTTCGTGATCGTCTGGGAGAATGCCGTCAGTGAGGTAGCAGACATAGGCATCCATCCAAGTCAGCTCCTATATGACTAACAATACTTCCTCTGCAGCATCGATACTCGAGACTTTCAGATACTTAATGTAAGTCCTTCCTAGGGCATTGTCTATCGATGTGGCTAGCTGAGATAGGGTGTCGGCTCTGGCATTTTTGCCTCTGAGGATGTAGCTAATGCTGAAGTAGACTATTGTAAAAGCTTGCAACTGGACATTGTTTAAGTATCGAAACATGATGGGGTCTCGGGCTTTGTATTCTTCTGCAATCTATCCGGTGACTAGCTGAGAGTCGATGAAGACTCTAAGATTCTTTATTTCGAGTTCTCATGCAAGCCTCAATCCTGTCAATATAGTTTTGTACTCGGCTTGTTTATTTGTGGCCTTGAAGAGGAATCGAAGGGCATACTTTGCTACTATCCCCTCTGGGTTTACGAGGATCAGCACTGCTTCACTCCCTTGGGAGTTAGAGGCACCGTCGATGTGGAAGATCCAAGTCTCTCCCGTCTCTTTCGACTCGGCAACTGAATCTATTAAAGGAGGCTCCTCCAGCTGGTTCTTAGTCTAGAAATTGAGCCTTTATGGCCGATCTTGGCTAATAGGAGATATCAAATTCTCCAAGCTTGATAGCCCATTTGGCCAAATCGTTCGAAGGTGTCTGATCAAGTCAGTATGGCCTTCAGGGGTTGATTCGTGAGGACCATGATTGGGTGAGCTTGAAAATAAGGCCTAAGACGCTAAGTGAACACAATTAGCATGAAAACAATCTTTTTGGCTTTGGAAACCTAGTTTATGCATCATGAAGCACCTTACTAGTATAATAAACTAACTTCTACGTCCCGTCGGAGCCAACTTGGATGAGCACAGAGCTAATCGACTTCATGGAAATGATGAGGTAGAGAAAGAGATTCTCTCCTTTTTGTTTTGATAGCAGAGGCGAGAAGGATAGGAACTCCTTCAACTTGTCGAAGGCCTTCTGACACTACTCCATCCAATTAAAGTCGTTCGCCTTGCGTGAGGCCTTGAAGAAGGGCAAGCACCTTTCGACGGACCTTAATACGAAATGACTCAAGGCCACCACTCTCCCAATGAGCCATTACAACTCCTTATTAGTGGGTTGTCTTATATCAAGGATTACTTGAATCTTTTCGAGGTTCACTTTAATCCCTCACTGGGTTACCATGAAACCTAGAAACTTTTCTGTAGTGTATCCAAACATACACTTGCAGGGATTCAATTTCATCTGGTACTAACGGAGCTCGTTGATGGTGTCTTTCAGGTTGGCAACATGATCGGCCGTGTGGATGCTTTTGATTAGCATGTCGTCAATGTACACCTCCATATTCTGCCCAATCTGATCTTCAAATATCTTATTCACCAGTCTTTGGTAAGTGGCCCCTACATTCTTTAAGTCAAGGACATTACCTTATAACAGTAAATGCCTCTCTCAGTCATAAAAGAGGTGTTCTCTTTGTCCTCTGGGTCCATCCGTATTTGGTTGTAACCGAGAAGGCATCCATGAAACTAAGAACTTGTGGCTAGATGTGGCATCGACTAACTAGTCAATCCTGGGCAATGAGAAGTTGTCCTTCGGGCACACCTAGTTTAGATTGGTGTAGTTGATGTAGATCTTTCATCTCTCATTTGCCTTATGGATCATTACTATGTTGGCCAGCCAATTCGGGTAGTGAGTTTCCAAATTGACCAGTGGCGAGCAGCTTGCCGACTTCTTCATCGATGTCCTTTTGCCTTTCGGGAGTGAAGCTCCTTTTCTTTTATCGGACTGGCCAGTACTTCGGATCAATATTGAGTTTATGGATGATTACTTCTAAAAGAATCCTAGGCATATCCAAAGTAAACCACGCAAAGACGTTATAGTTAGTTCACAAGAAGGAAAACAGTCGATCTCTTTCTTCTATGGGCAAGAGTGCTCCAACTTGATCATCTTTGAGTCATCTCCCAGCAAAAACATCAGCAAATGTTCCGTTGGTTCCCCTCTCTTTTCTGACTCCCTTGGGTCTAGTAGTACTGGAGTCGATGGCGTGATTGTTTCTCAAGGGCTAGGGGCCATATGGTAGTACAGTTGTGTCAGATTCTAGTCACCATGCATTTCGTCGATCCCATTTTTGGTGAAAAATCTGATGAGGAGGCATTGGTGGAAATGACTGCATCTAGCATGTTCATACTGCGACACCCGAGTATGGCGTTGTAGGCTAGTGACACCTGGATAACCAGAAACATAAACAAAGTGCTTGGACAAGGTGGAGCCTCGGCCATAACGGAGAGAGTGAATCCGACTAGGAGAGTGGACACAGGTTCGAGAGAATATGGAGATAGGTTCATTCGAACAATGGTGTTATAATAGAGGATAACCACAAAGCTTCCACTATCAACTAGAATCCTCATTATAGGATGCATGACAATCGTCATGAAAATGATGATGCCATCATTATTTTGATTGTTCACCCCATGGCTAGGTCCCTTTCTGATAAAGAGATTATAATTTCTACCCCTTCTTTTCCCCATGGCCTCTTGGAGGCATGGCCTGCCCCCCCAGAGATCATGCCGTCAGTGCATTGTCAACGTTGGCCTAAGCATGGAGAGGGCCCACTAGATGTGGAGTAGTTGGGAGTACTCCTTGGACATACTTCCCGAAGTAGCCACACTGGATCATGTCCTCTATAGTTCATTTTAGATGGTGACACTCCTCTATGTTGTAACCATAGTCCCGATGGAATCGACAGTATAGTTTCTTGTCTCGGGTGGTTGATGGATTCAAAGGAGGGGGCCACTTAAGGTATTGTTCCCCCTCGATCTCCATTAGGAAGTTTGCTCTGGGGGCGAGGAGAGGGGTATAGTTTCCTTTCCTAGAAGTGAAGTTTCTCTACCTGGTATCCAATCGGCATGAAGGCTCTGGCTTCCTAGGATGGGATCCACTTGGATCTTCATGAGCTTTTTTCTTCTTGGATCTCCCGTCTGTCTCCCTTCTCGTATTGTTGGCCTCGTCGGCATGGATGTACCTTTGCACATGAGTTAGAAGCTTCACGTAGGACTTGGGAGGCTTCTTATTGAGGGAGTAGGTAAAGCGAGAGGGACGGAGACCATGCTTCAGGGTCAGGATGGCCACAAAATCATCAAGGTGATAGACCTTGAGAGTGGCCATCTTAAAGCGAGCCATGAAGTCCTTGAGGGGCTCTTCATCTTTTTGCCGAATGAAGAAAAGACTATCCGTCACTCGAGGGATCTTCTAGCAAGCATCGAAGTGGGCCAAGAAACTCCTCTCTAACTGCTTAAAGGAGTTGATGCTATGCGGCTCGATGAGGAAATACCAAGCACGAACAGCCTTTTGAAGAGTAGCAGGAAAGATGATATAGAGAAAGGCGTTAGTAGCCCCCTAAATGTGCATGAGAGCCTTGTAGCTCTTCAAATGGTCGAATGGATCCGTAGTGCCATGGTATGGATCCAGCTAGGAAGACGAAACCGATGAGGGACCGGTTCCTTCATGATGCGATGAGTGAGGGGAGGACAAGTGTCCTAATCCCTCTTCGGCAAGTCAGCAAACCTACGATTGAGTTCTTCCAGTTGGCGATTGTACTCGTCAAAGCATTGCTCCGCCCTACGATTAATCGGTCCATTGGTGGACCCATCTCCTGATGACTCAGAAGATAAAATAGGAGGGGGGAGACGCTGATGCCCTTACTTGGGCCTCTTCCTGTGCTGTTGTCCGTAAGAGGAGGGACTCTTCGGACGGCGAGTGGGAGATCGAGGTCACTTGAGGGCTTCATGATGGTGGTGCTTCTGTTGGTGAACTCGACTGTTGTTCTAGCGGCACACTGGCGAGGCATGGTGACAGTGAGTCTTCCGACGAAAAGATCTCCCATAAGTAGATTGATAGCTATCACAAACAACAACCATGGAAGGAGCGAAAGCCCTTGGTTGTGGCTGCATGCCCGCAGAATGCTACTCTTGCAGCTCTTGAACCACTGCCACCAATGTTTGAACTTGCTGGTTGAGGGTAGCAAGCTGATCTAGCTAGGTGGTCTGAGGTGGTGGCGATGGCGGAGTAGGGGAGTGGACCTCCTACTACTTGATTCGCTGCGTGGGCTCTCCCACACGATTGTGAAGACCTCTTGAGCATGCATCATCACGACATTTTTGGTCTAAAGGAGATGGGGATATGCAAGCTAGTATTGCTGACTAGAACATTTTCCCCCTACCTAAAGTGCCAGTCTGTTATCGTTAAGACACCTTTTTGACCGTCAGCGAGCCTTTGATCGTCTTCTTTGACGAATTAGGAATCCTCCAATGGGGTCCTCTCACTCGAGAGAACCTGTAGAATGTCCTTGGGCTAGAGGTTTCGATGGAACACTCCGACACTCAAATTAGTGCTCGGGCAACAATCATAAGCTTAAAAGAAAGCTTGAGAGTTTGAGCATGTAGGTGTTTCTTACTTTCGAAGATCCCTCTTGACCATTTATGGGAGTTGCTGGAGCTTATGGAATAACAACATTAGCGGGATTTGCTTCTCGCATGTTGTAACTGTTGGCAGGATTCGCTCAACATGCGTCGTAACTATTGGTAGGATTTAATCCTCACGTCTGTG
This sequence comes from Calamus simplicifolius, assembly GCA_900491605.1. NCBI lineage: Eukaryota > Viridiplantae > Streptophyta > Magnoliopsida > Arecales > Arecaceae > Calamus > Calamus simplicifolius. Next base: position 58,539 of record UESW01002414.1, read on the forward strand.
GTGAAAAAAATATTTTCGTTGAAATTCAGGATTTTGAAAAGATTCTGCAAATCATCATGAGCGGCAGAGGTCATGCACATTGATCCGACAAGGAGTCTGATCAGATGACCAACTGAAGGTTTTACTCGAGTGACCGACTGAAAATCCTACCCGAATGACTGATTAGAGGTTCTATATGGGTAGCTGACTGAAGATTATCTAGGAATGTGATCATCATCGTCGATTGGGTGCTGCCCTACCAGCCCCATCAGTATCAAAGCGATGCACTTCGAATGTCATGTACTTGGATTCAATACTAAAAAAGGAAAGTTCGAGCTGGACGATCTTGGCTGCCACACAAAAATTACTTCGAATCATTCATGGAGCAGCTCGCTTGGTTGTGATTCCATGATCTATAAAACCTTACTGTAGCCTGATGTAATGGATCATAGTTTGAGAACTTGCCATTAATTACAGTTGGTGTGTATATATATATATATATATATATATATACGCTTTTGATCCTGTTTAAGTTCTAAAAAAGTCAGAAGAAAAAGACAATCGTACCAGATGTGGCAACCTTTTTTTTTTCTTTTTCATTTGCAAAGATTTGTTGGTCCCATAAACCGGTGTAAATGGAAGCAAGGAATATTGGTCCGAATACTTTCTTCTGCATCAACCAAATCTTTGTCGCTGGAGATTGATGGGGTTTCCCAATCTCCCTTTTAAACAAATAAAAAATCTTGAGTGGTACTTGATTAGAGTTCTAGTGTTAAAGGCTCTAAGTGAACGGAAGGGGTTCAACTTTTAGGCTATCTCAAACCAGCGGCCACTAGCTCAAAGTCAAACAGGTGTACAAAACCATATGCAATAAAACCCATAAATCTTAGGGAACGACAATATTTATGTACCATGGCACCATATATATATTATTTCCAAGACAACATAAAATACTTTTTTTGCTGCTGAAATTCATCCTTCAACTCGGACGTAATCGAGCTGCAGTGTAGGCTCTCTCCTGGAGACTTGTAAAACAGTCCTCACGCGAGAGGCGTTGGGGGTGGCCCTCTGCGAAAAACCCTTCGACGCTCAAGTCAGTGGAGATCAGCGATCAACAAATATGGGAGAAGGATCCCGCTGAAGAGTCTCTCCAGGGTAGCCTCTCGAGAGCTCTAAACAGAGCGTTAATGGCAGAAAAAAAGGGAAGGGAGCAAGTGTGCGGGAGATGGCGTTACCTGAGGGGATCTGAGGTTGTAATATTTATAGGTGTTCACCTTGTTGCCTGGAGACGTTGTGGGCCTGAAAGCTGTTGAGATCCGGATCAAGTTTGTTAGGATGTCAGTAAGATTCGCATCTTGTTGGTTAGAGGATCGACGGCTGAGAGAGCTGGTTGATATCTTGAGATTCGACTATATAGGTTCTAGGGCTCTAGGCTACTCTCGGATATGATTTCTGTTTGGAATCTTGTTAGTCTAGATGTATTCCGCAGAGGTGTTTGAATACCTCGGTCGGGCCGAAGTATGGAAGATGGAGGAATCCGCCGAAGTATGGTGAGACCCATCGCATCGGGGTACGGGATAACTCGGCCATCCGAGGTACAAAATGGCTCGGTTATCCGAGATATAATGAGACATAGGCTACCGAAGCATAGGATGGCTCGGTGGCGGTAGCTCGGCTAAGACCAAGAGACGTTTTAGCTCAGTAGCGATGCCGAAAGACAGAGATAGCTCGGCTAAGGTCGAGAGATATTATAATTCAGTTGAGACCAAGGGATGGTTCGTCGAGGCGGGAAAACAAGGATAACTTGGCTAAAACCGGGAGGTGTGAGGATAGCTCGGCTGGCGAGGCACAGGGATCGCCCAGACTGGGACCGAGTCATAATGGATAGCTTGGCTGGCAAGGCACAGGGATCGCCCGAACTGGGGCCGAGTCATAATGGATAGCTCGGCTTGCGGGGGTATGTTCACAACTTGATCAGCCGAGGCATAATAATAGCTCGGCCAATTGTTATGCGAGTGCTGGCTGAAGGGTAGCCTACTCATTGCTATCTTTCGGATGGGACAGCTACGTTGATGGGGCGTATGGGCTAGCCTTAGCCCGATGTTGTGGGTTGCATGAACATTAATGCAATGACATTTTTACCCCTCATCACATGCCCCCACTCCCTAGTCTGGAGTGTAACTTCAGATTTAGGGAGTAGAATCTAGCGCAATCCTATCTAGAAGGACTTGAAAGGCGCAACGATGGCTCCGAAACTGATGGGCCGTCCGTTCACCATCATTATTTGCCATCGCACGAGGAGGAAAATTCTTCGGATTTGGTGAGCAGTGATTGGGGAAGTTTTGCTACGTGGCAAGGTCTCCGTGTTCGTGATGCCCATTGCAGGAGCCTTAACGTTTAAGACAACTTCTCGAAGCGCCGTTTAAAAAGGGAGAGAGAAGATTAGGGCGGTGTTTTTCCCGCAATACTTTTTCATCCATTCCATAGAGACCCTACTCTTTTTTCCCCTTTTCCCTTTCCACATATTTGCTGTTGTTTCGATCCTTGGCTGGGGAACATGAGGGGTCCAAGAGATATTGCCTCAGAGATCTCCTTGGAGGACTTGGAGAGGATCCGCCGGCTTTACAGAATCCCCAGAGATGTAGTCCTATACGTGCCGAAAGCCGATGATAGGGTTTCAACCGAGTTAAGTCTAGGAGCTTTCTTCTATGAGGAAAGTTTCAGGGCCGGCCTTCGATTTCCTCTTCACCCGTTGGTACAAGAGGTGATGAGGTTCTACAACATTTGTCCAATAATGGTGGCGCCCTACAGCTGGCGCAACCTTATCGGGTTTATTTCGCTTTGTAGCCGTGCTGGAGTGACTGCGACTCTTTCCATGTTCCGCGTTTGCCACAATCTGGTTTTCGGGAGGGGTTTTGAGTGGTCGTATATTGGTCCCCAGAGATCGTTCAAGATGATTACCGATAATCCATCCTCAATAAAGGAATGGAAATCCATATTTTTTATTACCGATGGGAACATTGGCTCGGATTTTCCAAGGGGATGGTCGAACTATGTGAAGGATCCAGGGGCGCACCCGGAGTTGAGCGAACAGGAGAAGAGGGATTTGGTGACTCTCCGTGGCGGCCGGGCGGTGTCGACTAGTACCCTATTATCGGAGGATGCCCTCTTTGCTGCCGAACTTAGTCCTATTGATCCACAGAGTATACTTTTCATCTTTGGTCATGTTGACCAGCGTGTCTGATTGTCCCCGTCCAACTAACCTGTTTGATATGTTTTCAGCTAAGAGATCAGAGTTTGTGGGCCAGATGAAGAAGGAACTGGGCAAGCGCCACAGGGGTTCCAGCTTGGAGAGAGGCACAAATCTGAATAGAGGTCTCGCCCTTCTGGGTCTCGCCCAAAGGGGTTGAGGAAGGACGGATCCAGCCGCCTTTCTCCCATTCCGATAGGAGAGGAAGTAGGGGCGCGGATCAGGGCTGAGGAGTCCCCTCCACCTGAGGGAGGCAGAACGGTAGAGGAAGCGACCGGAGGAAGTTCGGAGGGAGTTGTTGGGGTTTCTCCCATCAATATTCTGATCGTAATGAATGATGCAGAGGATACGTTGCATGTCGGCCTGGCAGTTCCCCTGCAAGAGACGCTTCAGTTATCAGCAGTGAGAAGCTCACCGCGCGCAGAGGAGACCCTCGTCCAAACAGGGGGGTCAATGGGGGCAGCAGCAGTTGCCGAAGTTCTAACGGGACCACCCGCCGAGAGGCCAGTGGAAGCTGTGATACCTTTTTTTGAGGATCTCCCTTCCACGGCTCCTGAAGACATCACCAGTGAGGTCGGAGCTCGAGCGGAGTTAGCGGGAGGTGGAGTGTGGATAGAAGAGGAGGAAGAAGAATCGCAGAGTGAGGGGGATGCTCGGACCGAGGTTCTTCCAGCGAGTCCGAGGTATTCGAGGCTGAGCAGATTAGAGTTTTGATAGAGGAGGCCGGGCGGACGATTCCTCAAGTCAGGGCTCCTCAAACCAGCTCTTCGATGATGGGCTCTCCAAACCACAGCTCGGAATGGGATGATATGCTCACCGCCTTGATGAGGTCCGTTTTGCACAAAGGGGAGGGTTCCTCCACGGACGAGTCTGCGGTTGAGGCAATCATCGATGTGGCCTTCCGCCGGCTCGGGGCGCCGAAGGATGCTTTCCTTCTCCTGGAGATCTGTGATGCCACTCTCATGATGATAGCTTCAAATTACGCTGCTCGGGTAAGCCAGTATTCCGGACTTGTGACCCATGATTGGTCAGACTATAGCCTATCACTTGTATTTTCTTTGCAGAATTCTTTAGTTACAAGGGCACTAATTTGGCGCCTAAGCTTGGCCGCTGGGGCTTGTGTTCAGGCCAGGAAGGAGGCGGCCGATCTTTGGGCGAGGGTGCAGCCTATCGACTTGCTTTCCAATGCCCTAGCGCTCAACGGGAAGAATCTCGATAGGGTGACCGAGTCTTTTCGTTTGGCGACTGAGAGAGCCTCTCGGCTCGAAACTCAGGTCAAAGAGCTCCATGGCTTCCGCAAGCAAGCGGATAAAGCTTATCTGGAGCTATCCCAGCTTAAAACAGAGGATGACGACAAGGTCAGGACTATGCAGCAATACTTTGAAAAGAGGTGGGACCAACTGAAGGCCAGCCATGCTAAAGATAAGAACAATTGGAAAAGAAGGCTTGAGGAGGAGGAGCGCAAATGCCAGCAGCAGCGAGACCAGCTCACTGGTTTGAATAAAGAGATTGCCGAGATGGATAATCGGCTGAAATGGTTGAATGGAAAGGTTGCTCGGCTTACCGACGACCTCGACCATGCACAGTGGGAAATTGGGGACAAACAGTCCCGGATTGATGACCTCAAAGAGGGTCTTCACCAAAATCAATCAGCTAAGTCGAAGGCCTTGGAGAGGGTACGAGAGCTGAGCAGCGAGCTGGTTCGGCGAGAAAAGAGGTATGGTGTCTCTCTTTTTCGTTCGCCATTAGCGTTTTTATTTCGTCTGTGAGTTTGAGTGTTCCGATGTTTTGTAGATGAGCAAATTGAGCTCAAGGCACAGGAGCAAGTTAACGCCTTGGAGGTGGAGCTGTCCATAAGTCGGCAAACAAACCTTGAGCTTTAAGATCGGCTAGCTAAAGCCAACGGCCGAATTGCCTCGGTCGTGGAGGAATATAAAGGTTCTGGTCAGTTTTTAGAAGAACGCAAAGAAGCTTGTGCCGACGCGTTTCGGTTTAGCGAAGAGGAGATCCGAGCAAAGATCTCTCGGGAGCATCCCGAGTGGGATTTATCCTTTTTAGATGCCGAAACTCTTGAGGTCTGCACCCCTGGCACTGAAGAGGCTGAGTATGACGACATTTCAGACGTCAATCTTGACGCTATTCTGGGTCCTGGCGAGGTCGCGGCTCTCGAAGGACCCTCGCAGCCTACCACTGAGGAAGCACGAATACTTGAGGTGGGCGAAGCAAGTCAAACTCCTCCGGCTATTACTGAAGAGGCTGCTGGGACTGACCCAACCCATGACTCCTAGGAATCACTTGTGTCTTATTCCCTTTTCAGGCTTGTAATTTGGCTAAAATTTGCAGTGAAACGACATTTTGCTTTTACTTGCTTACCTTTTTGGATGATCCTTATGTCTCAAGTTTTCTTTTGGTTGTGAACAAGTTAGGACTCATTCACGCTCTTTGGTTGATTTAGTTCAGATATAAGCAAACGTCTCGGCTGAGACTGAGGCATAGGGATAGCTCGGTTTGTCCGAAGTAAAGATTTTGGTATGCTCCGGTCGAGGCATAGAATAGCTAGGCGCTGCCGAGTAATATGGTTTCGATCCCACTCGAAGCATAGGATAGCTCGACTTGAGACGGCCAAAAATTTGCAGAAGTACCCGATTATGGCCAAAGCTAGATAGCTTGGCTTGCAGGGGTGAGCGTGCTTTCGGCTGAGGTTTCCAGTCTGGCGCGCAGATTCGGACGTAGGAATGTAGCTCTAGGTGATAAGCTTCGAATGGAGGGGGTTTGGTCCCGAAGAAAGGTGTTTGTCGAATACCTCGCCACGACTCATTAATTCTTCTTGGTAAAGGGGGGCGTGACTCTTAGTTTCCTGTGAGCGGCCACCAAGGCGATAACGCGTGGCGAGCTTTTATGGTAATGGCGGTGGAGCTGGTGGCTCGGACGATCGTGGTGCTCGCCAGAAGAAGTTTAAATACGGGTAGGGGGCGCCATTGTTAGTCATCTCTTCAGTTGATTTCTCAGGATTTTTAGATATTGAGATGGCCTCGGAGGTGAGGGGCGATCATCACGCAGCGGCGTTGGCGGCCGTGGGGGGCCCATTGGGGCCGCACCACAGTAACTGTCGACGGGGAGCTTTTAGCGTCACTGTTGGTGGACCGTGAACAGATCCGGAAGATATCCGAGGAACATTTGGCTATCTCGACAAGAGAGATTGAGCTCCTCCGTGAAATTAACAGCCGGCTGGAGGGGCAAGTGGTGTCCCTTCAACAACAGGTGGGCGAGCTAGCTTTGCGGCGGGGGGAGAGCTCAGCGGCGCCCGGAGGAAGTGATAAGTCCCTGTGAGGGCTAATGTATTTTTTCCTTTTCCTTTTGTTTCTCTTTTTGTGATGAATGAAAAGGAATTTTTGCAATTTCTGTGTTTCTATCACCATCTCCAAAACATCGGTTCTTATTATGCAAGTTTCGCGAGCGAACCACCCCCTTGGGGGAATCCTTGGCGATCTAGGCAAGCCTTAAGGTAGGGTGCACCTGTTTTAGCCGAGGTAAGGGGAACTTCGCGAGCTCCAGCCGGAGCGTTGGGTATCGCATGGCCGTGCCAAGGCATAAGGAGTGCTCTGTTATCGTCGAGATGAGAGTAGCTATCTCGACCTGGATCGAAGCATGAAATAACGCTCGGATATATTGAACCGAGAGGAGATCCTTCAGTTTATTCCGAAGTATGGAGGCAATCTTGGCCTCGAGTCGAAGCATAGGGTATCGTCTTGGTTTATGCCAAGACACAATGGGCAATTGGGCCGAAGCAGAGGATATTAATGCACCTTTTTTTGAGGAGTACTTGACTTCTACGCCTTTTTATTATTCTGCCAGCGCCTTGTCTTTTCCAAAGCGAACTGACCTTCTCTTTGCCAAAACAGATAATACGGCTTTGTACCCTGCAAAAGGTTGCCTCTGTGTTTTCCGGGGCCATTCATCATGTTGACTTTTTCCAATGCGGGTCCTTTTAACGTACGACTTGAACGCCTGTTCTCCATTGGAGGGTATCGTTTTCACCAGGCGACTTCCAGGCCTGCTCGTATCTTAAGGGCCAGTGGGCGATCTTCGGCCTTTAAGGCTCTTGATTTAAAATCAGGGGGAAATCTTCCGGCATGCGTCATGGCTCAGGCAACGCATTTGGTGCGCATCGAAGAGCACTCTTTTCACCCTGGGAGGCCACGTGGCAGTATAGATAGGTCATTTTGAATCTCGGGGCTTTCCGCTTTAATAGCTGCTCCCGTTCCGTTGGCTATAAAATAAGAGGAGGAGGTCGTGCTAGGTTGTCTCCCAAGACGCTCTTTTCTGTGAGTTGTGAAAGTGTTCATGATGTCTACACCCCTGAGGTTGAGAGTGGGGGGATTGAGTTTTCCTTTCGCAAGTCGCCTTCCTCCGGACAGCTGGGGTGATGAAGGAGTCGCTGGAGAGCAGCTCATCTTCAAGAGAGAGCTTCGAAGATCATATGGAGAGTGCACGGGAGGTTCGCAGAGATCACATGGAGAGCGCACACATGCGCTTCCTGTGTGTCCTTTATGGTTTGCTGCAAGGGTCGAAGGGTAGGAAGTGCACATGTACCCCCGTAGCATGCGTGAACTTTTCCTTCTCCCTCTAGCTAGATGCTTAGCCCCTCCGCGCAGGGAATCTTTTGAGGGGGGGATGGTATGTTGTCTGCTAGTACATTGCCTTTTGACTTTGGTGGTGACTAGCAGGCTAACATCCGGCCTAGTGTAAGGATCAACAGGTCTTTTGACCTGGTTATGATCCTCCAACATATCCGTCCGAGGGATCGGTGGATGGGTTGCCTTGCTCAATAGGGCTCATCCACTCATTCTGATTTCTTGATATCTTGGGTTGGATGCCGAGATATCATTATTAACTGAAGCTGGTCGCAACAGTCAGGCCGAGCCATTTGTTCATCTTTATTTCTTGTGCTATGATGCACTTGGAACGCCTCGTAGGAGGTTGTAATTCCTTTCATTGGTAAAGAAATAAAGAAAGTTTCATTCTTTCTTCTTTTAGCATCTGCTTCTTTCTTGATGTGATCGTGTTTGAGGGTTTTATGTTGTTGCATGCTTCGGCAGCGTTCTTGCTGCTTTGTTTTTGCTAAGACCAATGTTTGGACCTCAGTGGAGAGAAACATTCATTCCCGTTTGAGTCAAAGGAAGACCTGGGTGGTCCTGTGGACTCCTGTGGTAAGCATGATTTCGTTCGCATAATGAAGTGGGTATTTCTTTGAAAGGAGACAGCTCATAGAATGTCTTTATTGTTGAGTAGAAGGAGGTTGTTTGCCTCCGTCTAAGTATCATGGGCTGTTTCCGTTATCTTGGAACATTGAGAAGTCACTTGGTCCAACCAAGGCTTCACAAAATACTTCACTTGGCGCGACCGAGGCGCGGAGATATCGTTCGGTTTGGCCGAGGGTTCAGATAACATTTTACCAGACGCGGCTAAAGGCGGGGGAATATCTCTCAGCTTGACCGAGGATTCTTCACTGTTTAGTCCGGCCGGGGCTAGTAAGCTGTCCGAATCCGGATGAAGTCTTTTGATATTTTACTTGGCCCTGCCAAGGTACGGAGATTCAACTCAAGGCTTGGCCCTGCCGAGGTACAGAGATTTGATTCGAGGCTCAGCCCTGCCGAGGTTCGGAGATTTATCTCGAGGCTCGGCCCTGCCGAGGTTCGGAGATTTGATTCGAGGCTCGGCTCTGCCGAGGTTCGGAGATTTAGCTCGAGGCTCGGTCCTGCCGAGGTTCAGAGATTTGCTTCGAGGCTCGGCCCTGCCGAGGTTCGGAGATTTTGCTCGAGGCTCGGCCCTGCCGAGGTTCGAAGATTTGATTCGAGGCTCGGCCCTGCCGAGGTTCAGAGATTTGGCTCGAGAAATAGCTCGGTTGTGCCGAGAATGGATGCGCAAGCAGCATCTGTTTTCTATTACGACTTTTTCGAAAAAAAACTATTGTAGCGGTCATGCCGTGGATAATAGAAACAAAATGTCAAAGCTGTAAATGGGGCGAGTCTATAGAGAACGTACCCTACTGGTGGTATATACGGAGATTGTCTGAATTCCACATCCGGGGAATAGATTTCCCATCCAGATCCTGGAGCTTGTAAGTACCAGGTCTGATGACATCCGCTACTTGATAGGAACCTTCCCAATTTGGAGCCAGCTTTCCTTGTTCCAGCGGCTTGGAAACGAACGCTTTCCGAAGAACAAGATTGCCGGGCGGGAAGGATTTTCCTTTGACTCTAGAGGCATGATAGCGAGCCACTCTTTGCTGGTACGCAGCTACTCTGATTCGAGCTTTCTCTCTGATCTCTTCCACCATGTCGAGATTGGTGCGAAGCTGCTCGTCGTTAGCTTCCTCTAAGTAGCTCTCCACCCATGGAGAAGGGAGTCCTATCTCCACGGGAATGATCGCTTCCGTGCCGAAGGCCATCCGGAATGGGGTTTTGCCAGTGGGGATTCTTTGGATGGTACGGTAGGCCCATAGGACATGGTGAAGCTTGTCTGCCCATATGCCTCGGGCTCTAGCGAGCCGAGCTTTGATCCCTTGGAGTAGGGTCCGGTTGGTTACTTTGGCTTCTCCATTGGCTTGCGGATGCCCTATCGAAGTGAGGCGGTGAATGATGCCATGATCCTCGCAGAACTCCCGAAACTTGGGATTATCAAACTGCTTCCCATTGTCGGTGATGATGGTGTGCGAGAGGCCGAAGCGACAAATGATGGACCTCCACACGAAGTCCCTGGCCCGAGCTTTAGTTATCTGGGCAACTGCTTTGGCCTCGACCCACTTGGTGAAGTAGTCGATGGAGTCAAACAAAAACTTTCTCTGTCCGGTGGCGAGGGGGAAAGGGCCTAGTATGTCCATCCCCCACTTAGCAAAGGGCCAAGTGGAGGAAATAGGGACTAAACTGGTGGAGGGGAGTCTCTGGATGTGAGAATGCCTCTGACAGGGGTCACATGCTCGAATGAGTTCGTCAGCATCCTTCTGCATGGTGGGCCAATAGTATCCCTGCGCAGTACCTTATGGCATAAAGATCGGCTCCCCAGATGGTTGCCGCAAATCCCTTCATGCACCTCCCGGAGAGCATAATTAGCCTCAGATGGGCGAAGACACTTGAGTAGTGGAATGGAATAGGACCTCTTATACAGCTGGTCATCAATTAGCGCATAGTGGGTGGCTTACAACTTCAGCTTTCTTGCTTCTTTCGATCGGTTGGGAGTGACCCTTTTTTAAGATACTTTAGTATGGGGTCGAACCAGGATGGTTCGGCCTCGACCTGCATCACTCGGTCGGCCTTCGCAATGCTATGCTTTTCTAAAATCTCCAGGGGGAATTTCTGCTCGGTATCCATTGACTCCGTAGTTGCTAGCCGAGATAATAGATCGGCACGTGCATTCTTGGATCTTGGAATTTGAATGACTTCAAATTCAGGGAAGTGGGAAAGTAAGCTTCGCACCCCTTGGAGATATCGAATCATGTTTGGCTCCGGACCTCAAACTCGCCTCGCACGTGACCAGCTACCAATTGAGAGTCGGTGAAGGCATTTAACTTCTTCACTTTGAGGTCACAGGCGATTCGAAGTCCAGCGAGCAAAGCTTCATACTCAGCTTCGTTATTGGAGGCTGGGAAGGTGAAGCGAACACCATACTCGAAGGTCGCCCCTTCTGGGCTGGTAAGGATTAGGCCAGCGCCTGAGCCACCGGCATTGGACATCCGTCAACATGAAGCAGCCACAGGGCATCAGATTTTGGTTGCTCAGGGGAGTCTGGAGTGGAACCATCCTCCGGGATTGTACATTCAAGGAGGAAGTCAGCTAGAACCTGAGCTTTGATGGCCGGGCGAGGTAGGTACCGGATGTTATGCTCACTTAGCTCGATGGCCCATTTAGCCATCCTTCCTGATGTCTCCGGGCGATGAACCACCGCCTTGATGGGTTGGTCGGTGAGGACCGTCACAGAATGCGACTGGAAATATGGCCGTAGCCTCTGAACTGATGTTACCAAGGCCAACACTAGCTTCTCGATCTGAGTATACCTTGTCTCGATGTCTCGGAGCAGTTTGCTGACATAATAGATCAGCTTTTGGGTCTTGTTCTCTTCTCTGACCAACACCGAGCAAACTGCGCCTTCTGAGACTGCCAAGTATAGAAATAGCACCTCCCCCGGACTCGGACTGCTGAGGAGGGGTGGAGAGCCGAGATACTTCTTGAGGTCTTCGAAGGATTTCTGACATTCAGGGGTCCATTAGAAATTCTTAGCCGATCAGAGCTTTAAAAAAGGGATACATCTCTCGACCGATCGAGCCACGAAGCGGTTGAGGGCCGTGATCCTTCCTGTTAGGCGTTGGACCTCTTTGACGGACACCGGGGGTGCCATTTACCGGAGAGCTTGAATCTTCTACGGGTTGGCCTCAATGCCTCGCTGAGAGACCATGAAGCCCAGAAACTTCCCAGAATTGACACCGAAGGCACACTTAGTCGGGTTGAGCTTCATCCGATATTTTCGGAGCGTCGCAAAGTTCTCATAGAGGTCCTCAATGTGCTGGGATGCTTCTTTGCTTTTGACCAGCATGTCGTCGATATATACCTCCATGTTTTGACCGATTTGCTCCTTGAAGACCTTGTTGACCAGCCTTTGGTAAGTTGCACCTGCATTCTTCAGACCAAAAGGCATGACACGGTAGCAATATGTACCTCGATCGGTTATGAAGGCGTCTTTCTTCATCCTCGAGCGCCATCGGATTTGATTGTAGCCGGAATAGGCATCCATGAAGGTTAGCATCTGATGCCCTGAAGTAGCATCTACAAGCTAATCGATCTGAGGGAGAGGAAGCTGTCCTTCGGGCAGGCTTTATTGAGGTCGGTGAAGTCGATGCAAATCCTCATTTGCCATTCGACTTCTTTACTATGACGACATTGGACAGCCAGCTCGGATAGTTTACCTTCCGAATAAAGTTTACCTTAACAAGTTTGTCGACTTCCTCCTCAATCGCCTTCTGCTGCTCAGGGGCGAAGCTCCTCTTCTTCTGCTTTATGGGCCGGACATCTCATCTACATTAAGACGATGGATGAGGACGTCGGGCTGATTCCCAGCATATCGAAGCAGACCAGCGAAGACATTAGCATTCCTTCGAAGAAAGTCGATCAGCTCCATCCGAGGTTTCCCTTTTAGCAGCAACCCAATCTTTATAGTTCGGTCTGGCCGGGCTTCATTCAGCGACACCTCCTCTAGCTCTTTAGCTGGTTCTCCCCGTTGCTCGGCAAAATCCCCCGAGTGTCCAGCCGGTCAACCTCGGGCAGCTTGGTTTGAAGGCTGGTGATGAAGCATTGCGAGCTATAGTTTGGCTTCCGCGGACTATTCCTACTCCTCGCTTGGTAGGGAACTTCATAACCAGATGTGGGATGGAGACGGTGGCTCTAAGGGACTTTAAACCAGTCTTCCAAAGATAGCAATGTAGGGTGATCGAAGCTTGGTCACCAGGAAATCGGTATGAACAGTGGCCACGCAGGGCCAAGTTCCTGCACGGTCCATCAAGGTCACGACTCCTTCCGGGGTGATAACATCACCGGTGAACCCCATTAGGGTGGAGTCCATAGCTCGGAGATTCTCCATAAGCAATTTCATCTTCACGAACACATCAAGGTACAGAACATTGACGGAGCTTCCACTATCAATAAGAATTATGCTTACATCATAATTGTTCAAATTAAGAGATACAACCAATGCATCATCATGCGGGAACTGTATCCCCTGGAGATCATCGTTGGAGAAAGAGAGCTTATCAGCTCGTGCTCTCTTTGGCGCCGAACCTTCTTCATCACCCCGCCAGCTCGATGGACCAACGACCGCCTCGATCACATTGATGTGGCCGGCAACCGGAGGATTCGGAGGAGGAGGTTACTGAGGCTCGGGTCGGCGATGCTCAGGCTGACGGTCACCCCCATCCCTTGGCTCGGGGGCTCTCCTGAATTGATCCATCTACCTCACTGAATGAGCCTTTCAATTTCATTCCTCAGCTGCCAGCACTCTTCAGTGTCATGGCCATGGTCCCGATGGTAGCGGCAGTACTTGGTGGGGTCTCTCTGGGCCGCATTCCCTCGGAGAGGAGGCGGTCGAGGGAGTTGCACTCTATCGCCATGAGGATCTCCGCCCTCGGGGCAGTGAGCGGGGTGAAGCGGTGGAATCTCCTAGGCGGGCTCCGGGTGCGGTTCCTTGGCGGCGGCGGAGGAAACCTTTGGCGGCGAGGTGGGCTCGGCTGGCGGGCAGGTCAATGCTTGTCCGAGCCCTTGGGTTCCTTCTTCTTTGCCAGCTCGGAGCGGGCAGCCCTTCGAGATTCTTCAACTCTTGCGTACTTATCTGCCAGGGCCATCATGTCAGAGAGGTTGGGAGGGTAGCTAACCTCCATTGTCAGGTAGAAGTCAGTCTCCTTCAATACTCCGCCCACGAGGGTGGACATAGCCACCTCATGGTTAAGGTGATCTACCTCCAGCATAGCCTTATTGAAACGACCAAGATAATTCTTCAGGGACTCTCTCTCTGCTAAACTTCGGAGAGGGAATCAGATCTCCATCGGTGACGGTGGCTGTGATGAACTGGCTGATGAAGAGGCGGCTCAGCTCGTCAAATAAAATAACAAAACCTGGTTTCAAGGCATTGAACCAGGTTCAAGCGGATCCCCTGAGGGTGGAAGGGAAGGCGCGGCAGAGGATCGCATCTGATGCCCCGTGGAACATCATGATCGACCGGAAACTACTGAGGTGATCATCGGGATCAGAAGATCCATGGTAGGGCTCGATGGCAGGCAGCTTGACATGGGAGGGAATCATTTCCTCCATGATTTCCTGAAGAAGGGAATTCCCTGCTCCACCTTATGCTGGAACGGATGGGCCTGCTTGGCGACATCCAACTCCTGACGCATCTCCTGGAGTTGCTGGCGGATCTCCTCCTCAGGAAAAGCAAAGGAGCGGACGAGGAGAGTACTGAGACGGTGTTGAGTCATGATGAGAAAACCGGAGAAAGGGATTGGGCCCGCGAGATCTGGTAAGATCCTTGCCGTAGACTCCTTGCAGGACCGGCTCAGCTCCCTTAGAGCGATGAGGGGGTCCGCAACCCCATGCGGACCGGAAGAGAAGATGGCTGGATGAGCGAGGGCCGCATTCTCCTCAGAAAGGTGAGGATCAGAAGCGGCTGGTCGGGGAGCTTCAAAGCGCCCCTGAATCAAGTGGGTTAAAGCCTGGACTTGCTGGACCAGCGAGGCAAACTGGTCTTGGGTCACCGAGGCCGCCGGTGGCGATGGAGTCTCGACTGGCGGCGATGACGGCGCAACACTGCTCACCGGATTAGGTCTTTGGGAGGTGGCTTGGTCGCGGACTTCGGAAGAAGCCTTCCTTCGATTGGCCATTGGAAAGGTTCTCTTTCAGGTCGAGATCCTTTATCTCCTGGATCACAAGTTTATGGGACTTAAGGGCCTTTCCTCTAGCGCCAATCTATTGCTGCTGAAATCCGTCCTTCGATGCGGGCGCAATCGGGCTGCAGTGTGGGCTCTCTCCTTGGCGGACCTGCAAAACATCCTCATACGAGAGGTGTTGGGGATGGCCCTCTGCAGAAGACCCTCCGATGCTCAAGTCAGTGGAGATCAGCGATCAACAAATGTGGGAAGAAGGATCCCGCTGAAGAGTCTCTCCAGGGTAGCCTCTTGAGAGCTCTAAATAGAGCGTTAATGGCAGAAAAAAGGGGGGGAGCAAGTGTGCGGGAGATGGCGTTACCTGAGGGGATCTGAGGTTGTAATATTTATAAGTGTTCACCTGTTGCCTGGAGACGTCGTGGGCCTGAAAGCCGTTGAGATCCGGATCAAGTTTGTTAGGATGTCAGTAAGATTCGCATCTTGTTGATTAGAGGATCGACGGCTGGGAGAGCTGGTTGATGTCTTGAGATTCGACTATATAGGTTCTAGGGCTCTAGGCCACTCTCGGGTATATTTCTGTTTAGAATTTTGTTAGTCTGGATGTATTCCGCAGAGGTGTTTGAATACCTCGGTCGGGCCGAAGTATGGAAGATGGAGGAATCGCCGAAGTATGGTGAGACCCATCGCATCGGGGTACGGGATAACTCGGCCGTCCGAGGTACAAAATGGCTCGATTATCCGATATATAATGAGACCTAGGCTACGAAGCATAGGATGGTTCGGCGGCGGTAGCTCGGTTAAGACCAAGAGATGTTTTAGCTCGGCTAGCGATGCCGAAAGACAAAGATAGCTCGGCTAAGGCCGAGAGATATTATAATTCGGCTGAGACCAAGGGATGCTCGCCGAGGCGGGAAAACAAGGATAACTCGACTGAAGCCGGGAGGTATGAGGATAGCTCGGCTGACGAGGCACAGGGATCGCCCGGACTGGGACCGAGTCATAATGGATAGCTCGGCTAGCGAGGCACAGTGATCGCTCAGATTGGGGCCGAGTCATAATGGATAGCTCGGCTTGCGGGGGTATGTTCACAACTTGATCAGCCGAGGCATAATAATAGCTCGGCCAACTGTTATGCGAGTGCCGGCTGAAGGATAGCCTACTCATTGCTATCTTTCGGATGGGACAACTACGTTGATGGGGCGTATGGGCTAGCCTTAGCCCGATATTGTGGATTGCACGAACATTAATGCAATTACATTTTTCCCCCTCATCACTTTTCTACTCAGTGAAATTAATTGGTGAGTCGAGGAATTGAGAGCTCTCAAGTCGAAGTGCATAACGAAAGAATCACATTAGACATACATTCTTCCCAGCAGCTAAATTTATAGAATAAAGAAAATACACAGTTCTCCCTAGCTAGAGTAGAGAAGTACACCTATTCTATCAAAGCTAAAACAGAAAAAGGACAAAAGGTGCACTTCAGACCCATCCGAATCTCTTAACTGAACTTCTACTGTTTCTCTTCTCTGCAAATGCTTTCCCATGCCTCATTATCCAGAACCTCTCTATCTCTTCTGGTTTCCGGCCAGGGATCCTGCCTGCTATCAAAGCCCACCTAGGAAAAGCACAAAATATTGAACTTGGAAACATATAAAAAGTCTGTAGAATTAAAGAAGACAGCTGAATATAAATGTGCTTGTATACAAATTTGCCAGCCACAACAATCTCTGATAAGTGGACCCTGTCTGAATTCAATGGAAACTACTGCATGCCACACAAGGATGAGGAGGCATTTCTCAAAGTTAAAAGTTAATAAAAGAGTGTGGGATCAAATATTTTTATAATTTCTGGACGGGAATTTGGGAAAGATCCCACTCGCCAGTAGCCTTCTTGACCTGCTGGTGCTGACTGAAAGTTGGCAGGGTCAAGTGTTCTCAGACGCCAGAGGACAGCAAGAAGTTCAGGTGGCCAGTGGCCTTCACGAGACGCTACATTCTTTTACTACAGTCGTAAATCCATGGACCATCAGTGGCAATGTCATTGATCTCTCTCTCTGAAACCCTTTGTTTTTTCTTATTGTCGTTCTTTGATTTCAAATCTTGGCAGAACCTCCCGTGAGATGGCGGGATTGCATACAGTCCTAACCATCCCAATATTCCACTAATTAAGCATATCTTGCAACATTTCTATTTTATGTTCCAAGTGTCAGATGGACGTGCCCCATTTCTGAGAAAAAACTATACAATCCCATCCCACAAAATTTTAAGATTTGTTTCTAAATTTTATATTTTTTTTAATTTTATTAGTCGAAAACTCCCTTGCTCCTTTCTAGGATTAAGTTGGTTTAACAAGCTCTATTCAGTCCGATATATGGTCCCCATGGCATGCATCACAGTCACTAGTTTGCACAAACCCGAGGACTAAACCCCCGTGTTCTTATTAGCTGCACGTTTGAGTCTTTCATAATAATCCAGAGGGGGAAGAGAACTTAAAACTTCTACGAGGTTAGAAATGTTCTGGGTGTTGTGTGTCACTTTGGCTGTTTCCAGGGACATCTCAAAGGAAATACCGTGATTTTATTTACTAAAAGAGAGGTCTCTTTTCCCAGTTCTATGCGTGACTAGCTAGCTAGTCTCTGTTTGCTTCCAAAGAAAGAAAATAAAAGAAGAAAAAAAAAAAAAAGAGGAGGTAACTTGAGGTTAAGCGAAGAAGAGGACAAATAATATGAGAGAAAATATTGATATAAATGTTGGTTGAACTCGAAGACTAACAGTCTGGGATTTAGGACAAGTTTGTCGTCGACTTTATTTCATTTCTTCTCTTTGAAACAAAACTCGATCAAAACTCAGTGGATTTGACACTCATTTTTATCCAAGAAGGGAAGCTTTTTTTGTCGCAGTAAAATGGTGGCAAACCTCTAGAGCTGCCTTGTGTAAAGGAATCAAGTTTTTACTCCTTTTCTTTTCTTTTATTTTTTTTTAAAAAAACATGTTTTCTTCTCGAAGAAGGGAAAAGAAAAAAGGAGAAAGAAAACCAGGGGTTGGTGTCCACTTCATGTCATAAAGCTAGGAGGGCAACGTGATCCAAACCAATTAATTAATCAACAAATTTCTGGACCATAACTACACTACAGCTTATTAGAGACCCTGATTAAAGCTGAACCATAGATGTGTGGTTTAGGATTTTAATTTCTAGAGACAGGTGAAACTATTTCGGATAAAATTTGGCTTGACAATTTTAAAATGACTCGTTCAGAGTGCTGCACGCTTACCACAACATTAGATAATTGTTCAGGTGCAGGGTTATGTTTGTTATAATCAATAAACTTTGACTTAAGACATGACACTCTAGTCTGTAACTCAAGCATAATGCCAGAAGGTTAAGAGCAATATAAATACCAATAACAAACCAAATTGTAGCAATCCAGTGAGCATACCGAACCGAACAGAGGTCTTACCTCTTATTTCTCTCTCTCTCTCTCTCTAGCTAATGCCATACATACAGCTTGCCAGACTGAGAAGTTCACACATCAGCTATAGGCTTGCATCATGAGAGAGGCATCTCTCTTGGCATAATTGCTAGCTAGAGAGACTCATTCACGCCAATGAAAAATGAAAATTGTTTAAAAATCAAGAAAAAAAAAATTTAAAAGAATGCTGTTCTTCGATTTTAAGCAGCATCTATCCATGCACATGATGTTTCTAATGCTACAAATGGAACCAATAATATAAGGAATTAAGAAATTTTACTTGTCGCCCACGAGCCTATACATTCTGTAGATGAGATCCTCTTCTTGTTCGGTCATGTTGATGAACTCCCACTCTATGCTGCTAACTTCTGCTATAGAACAGAGAGTTAAGTTAAAAACACCAACTCAACACCAAACAAGTAGGCCAAAAGCCAATTAATGGAAGAGATTGGAAAAATTTGCAGACCTTCCGATTCATAACGGCAAGTCTTGGCTTGCTTCCGGGGGCGTTTATCCATACCTCCTCCCTCCTAGGAATTAATATTAAATAGCAAGCCAAGAGGGCCAAAAGAAAAAGATAATTTAGAGTGGAAGCAAAGCAAGAACCTAGGTTGTTGGTAGAGAGAAGAAGAGCTGGAAAGAGGGAACGAAGGGAGCAGCTCTACTAGGCTCACGAGCCTTGGATTTGAATAAGGGAGATGGGGAATCATTTAAACGGATCAGGACCGGGGAGGAATTGGAACGGCAGGTGGAGAAGAAGCCACCCAACACCAAGAATTCCAGTTCTGACGAGTAGTTGTAAGGACTTGTAGCCTGGGGTTCTGCGCCCAAGGCCTCTCTGGTTCTCCCAACTCCCAACACTGCAACACCCATCGTCTGCAGACATTAAAAAAAAATAAATAAAATACTGCAACCTCTGTCATTTTGTTCCAATGCAGCCCACCTGTACGTTCAAATTTATAATCTTTGCTTGCATGTCTGAATACAAGCTGTAATGGCTCAGGCTATCAATGAGAGAGACTCTTGACGAATTCTTTTTGGGATTGAAAGAGTGGCACTGTGGCGGATAAATGATGATGGCCCCCACTCTGACTCTGTTACTGCCCTTATCACACGCTAGACAAACTTCTTCTTCCTCTTTTCTTTTTTTTTTTTTTTTTTTTTTTTTTTTTTTGTGAGGGAGTTTGTAACAATCCTGACCCACAGGTTCATTTCGTTACAAGGAAGTAAGACGAATAAAATCAATACCAATTTAAGCCATCATAGTCCAAAAGGGATCCAATTGATCTTTGTCCATCTTCTTTAACTAGTTATAAATCAGTCAACCAACTTCCAATTTCTCGATATGGAACTATTGAGAGGGGCATCACAATCTACCGCCTTACACAGACAACGTCCTCGTCTTCAAGGGTAATTGATCTAGAGATGGCCCCCATAGGTTCAAGAGGTGACTTCCATCCCCTATGGATGTAGCACTTTGCCCTGTGTAACACTTAGATCATGCACTTTCGGCTGGTGCATATTATGATACCATATTGTAACGACCTAGACCCACGGACCGTTACAAGAAAGTAAGACGAATAAGGTCCATACCAACTTGGGCCACCATAGCCAAAAAGGATTCAATTGGTGCTTATCCATCTTTCTTAACGGATTATAAACCACTCAACCAACTTCTAATTTTTCAATGTGAGACTATTGAAAGGGGCATTACAGAGTTTGAAAGGGAGCGTAGCTTCAAATAAATTGTGAAACACATCTCAAATAAATTAACTTTTTTCT
The DNA here is from genome assembly GCA_900491605.1 of Calamus simplicifolius. Classification (NCBI taxonomy): domain Eukaryota; kingdom Viridiplantae; phylum Streptophyta; class Magnoliopsida; order Arecales; family Arecaceae; genus Calamus; species Calamus simplicifolius. Next base: position 78,441 of record UESW01002414.1, read on the forward strand.
CCAAAATAATAATGGAGGAGCGAGCATCCAATCATTTCAGAGAAATTGTCAATAATTTATAGTTCAGTCAGCTGGCATATATTTCTTCATAGAATCAGGACTGAAAATTTTAATTTCCTTCAAAGCGGTATATGTTTGTGGGATTGAATACATTTAGTCACAAATTCCATGGAATAGGCTCTGTCGCATCAGATTGAATTCTTAAATTTGAGAGGATCCAAACTCCAATAATACATGCAAGTTGTTTTGTATGTAGTGGTGATTATTTAACTATTGAAGCAACTAACAAGTGAATGTTTTTTGACTGGCTGGTTCATACATAGCATGTTCCGAAACTATATATTTAGTCCTCTCTGCAACAAAACTCCGTCGGACATTCCTCTTTCGAAAACCTAGACACAGATCCACCGGAATAGGAATCTCGTTAGGTCTGACTTCTACTCTTTCTTCATTATATTTCTCAAAGCTGGAAAAAAGTGGATCACTGGTTAGAAAATCATAGAGGATGTAGCTGCTCGGAAGGTGATCAGATGAATGTCTAAAGAATTTCTCAATCGATCATCTCAAACAAAGTCCAATAGGATCCAGTCTGGATTAGATTATTTCTCATATGGATGTTAAATCAATACCCAACAAGAGAGACGCCAATTATAGCTTGCACATATATTTACTAGGTTTTGGGATAATAAAATCTAATCAGTCTATTTTGTCAATGTCTCATCTTAAAAAAGAGGGCCATATATATATAGATAGAGAGAGAGACACACACACACACACACTGGTAATGGTCAAATAATTAGTATACTAAATAAAATAAGATAGACGATTATCCAAGATAGTTTTTCAATAATTAGAAAATTATGTTTAATAATATGCTATTGAATGATCAGTTCTTTCTTTACTCCATATGACCACAGCCCACAGGAAAATATTTGGAAACGATGTTGGAACTCTTGACATCATGGCCGTAGGAGTAAATTAGTCCAGTGGTGATAGAAAATAGATATAGTTTGAATCAAAACCATTGCTCCTCACGCTTCCCAAGTACTTACCCTGAACGGAAGGGAGGCCTTTTTCCAAATAAAACTAAAAGCTAAAAGCTGGGAGCACTCATGCTCATCCGTATGACCTGATCAGCCTTTATTTTTCATAATCTCCTTTCAAATTCAAATATATAATTTTACTTTTCTAAGAATTATTAAAGCCGAGTCGGCAAGTTTTGTTTAAGTAGTAAATTATTTTTAATCCCCTCAATTTTCTCTGTCATGCATTTTAAAATTTTTTAATTAAATTCATAAACAAATTTAAGGTGATATATCTAATAATAATGTTTAAAATGAATCAGACATTAATTTACAGCATAGAAAAGTTGTTTTCATCTAACAGTAAACAGTTTTCCTCTACACCGAGGATTTCTTCAACAAAATTTAATCCCATCCGATGGTTTCGATCAAAAGTCTGTTTCTTTGATACCAACTATAAGATACTATTCTCACTTTAAGACTGTGTCTAGTGCATTACCGGTAATTTTGAATGATAATATGGATTACCTCAAACATAGATTACCATTAGATAGATTACTAGTAAGGTTGATTACTGTGTTTGATATACACAAGTAATGCAATAGTAATATTGATTACTGTGTTTGATATGATAAATAGATTATCAATCATATAACATCAAATTCCTAAAATACCTCTAAATTAAACTTATTTAAAATTATATAATTATATTTATAAATAATAATATTTTAAAAAATTGTATTTATAAATGATATTCAAAGCGATCAGTGAGGATGGTCGAAAAAAATATTGTGCATCCACGGTTTGACTATGTGAAAGAGGATGTGAGTCGGAATCTTCGATCTGGAGGTTTCAACGAAATTGATAGAAGAGGATGCGAGTAGAGAGCGATTAAAAAATAAAAAGTAATTTTATCAAAAAAAAAATTTATTAGATTACGATATCTCATATGTAAATGACTACCCCTTCATAAGGTAATGTGATGGGCTTTATTTAAATTACTACCAAACATCTCCTAAGAGGGAATCAGATTCCATTACCAGCACTCTATTTTGAAAACAAATTCTTATTATGGGAATCAGTTGAAGGTGCTCGTCCCTGTTGAAGTTTAATTCTCTTACCTTCTGATGTGAGATGGGGAATTGGATTCCCCCGGTAACCGTGGTTTTCTCTTTCAATCTGCGTTAGTTTCATGGTTGATTCTCCACGAGAAAATGGATTGGTCCTTTGGGACCACATCGCATCAAATCATGCATGGCATGCCCTATTGGAAAATCTAACTCATTTCTGTTTTGGTTTGTCCAACTTCAACGTCCAAGAGCCGATAACATCGTGGCTTTCAAAGAGTTGTTTTCTATTTTTGGGTTTAGAAATAGGATGATTCATGTCCTCTTGTATTAAAGTAAATATTATTTTCTGATATATGGATTAATTCGTATCAGACTAGTGTGATCATCTGTTCTTATCAAAAAAAAAAAAAAAAAAAAAACGAGAGCTCGGAATGTGGATTTCAAGCTCTTCGTTCTCCACCCGTGACGGGTTGGAACTGTCGATGATGGAGAGCCCTCCGCCTTTTTGTTTGGCTTACGCTGGGTTAAGAATGCGTTTGCTATGAGATTAAAAAAAAAAAATATTAGAGTAGTAGTAGTAAAATTTTAGTGCAATTTGGTGTAAAAGCTTTCTCTTAATTATGTTCGATTGTACTTGTAAATAAAGAATAAGAAAGTTTTGTTCATCTTAGTGTTTTGATCTTTTTTCATGAATAGTTTTTTTTCATCTCAAAGTTAATAATTTGAAAAATAAATAAAAAAATTAATTTCATATCAAACAATTTCAAAATAGAATAAAAGATGAGAGGATAATTAACTTTTTTTATCTACTTTAACCTTATAGCAAATATAATCTAAATAGAGTTAATTGAAGTTTTGAATGTTAGAACAAATTAACTATGTATGTTGATGCGAGGGAATAAGAAGTTGTCGTGTAAAAAAAAAAAAAACTTAAATTTTGATTATTTACACTTAATAATACAAAATTTCACGTTATATGTGGATGTTGTTAGATTTATCTTTTGTTGCTACAAATAAAATTAGTTTTTCACAAATCAGATAAGAAAAAAAGTAGTGATGCTTAAGATTTTTGTTAGAAGAATGAGTATGTAAGATAAATAAACTTGGTCCTTACAAGATTAAAAAAAAAAATAGTTATGTAGCTATCTTTAAGTACAATCTAATTTTTATTTTTTATTTTTATAGAAAAATATTTGTAGAAACACATTTGCTAATTAAAAAATATAATTTTAAATGGTAAAAAATGAAAATGGGATCAAGTTGTTTTCACTATTCTTTATCATAATAAAAACAAAAACTATAGAACTTAAAAACATAAAAATTGATGATATTATCTTTAATTTTTTTATTTTTATAAAAAATATATTTATAAATATTTTTTTTTTACTTATTAAATATATTTTCTACAAGTCAAAAGATAAAAATAAAATTTATTTATAGAAAAAAAGGGGAAAATTAAGAGTACCTTCTCCTCCCATGCTCTCTCTCTCTCCGCCTTGGTCGGCCTATGCGCGCGCGCGTGCGTTCGTCCCTCTCTCTCCTACCAGTCCAACCGGACGTACCGGGAGTTTCCAAATAAACCTATAGAAAGAGCGGTATTTTGAATCGGCATTAAAAAAGTCTAATTTTCTTTCACCCGCCGAAGGAACGCACAGGACGCTTCGCCTGTGGGAGGATATATAGTGCAATCTCATAATATAAGGAAAGGAAATATCTTTTAGGACTTTGATGGCGATGAACCGGATATGCTATTTATTATAAAAAGACTTATATCGTTTGCTTCGAAACTGAAATATTTTTTTTCGATCAAAAATTGAAGCGAGGGCTTAGAATCGTGCCGAAAGCCAGAGCGAGGGCGTAGGATCGTGCCGAAAGCCAGAGTGAAGGGGAAGAAAAAGTTTTTCTTGTACAGATAAAATTCAACGTAAAATAGTGATAGAATAAAGAGAACGAACATTTTCGTCTGCACGCTAGTTTAAAAAAAAAAAAGCAAAGCGCTTTAAATGCTCGTCACGTTCAGAATGTTATATCGTAGCAGGATCATATCATCCGATACCTCATTCATGTAGGCTCCATATGGATCAATCAGAAAAACCGATGAAGTCCATGTAAATCTTGCTGTATCAAAAGCGATGTACAAAGATTTTTTCTACCGGTCAGAGACGATGGAAATTAACCAAGCTTTGAACGGGTCTTTCAGAATAAGAGAACACAGTACCTTTTTCCTTCCCGTCATTGTACGTCTTGTTCCATTTTGAATTCAAAGTATACTCTAATTGTGGCTAGATCTTGCTTCTTAACCTTCTAGATCGATATCCCGTCCTTAATTACCCCATGGTTGACCCTTTGAGAGATGGAGACCGGGCCCAAAAGGAGACGTACGCCACACGAAGGCCGTGAGAAATTTACAGTGGCCATGTTAGAATAGACAAGACTGCCCTAAAAATTAAATTTGTCACCTCGAGTCTCCGGCGAAGTCTCTTTGTTGAATACGGAGATGGTGGCGACGTACCTGCACCTTATTGGGTACATAGGATTTCACCTCATCTGGACGGTCCACGCGTTTCAGCAAAACCGGGCGGTCTTTCCGTAGTCTTTGAATATTATTATTACTTTTTTTTTTTTTTTTCCCTCCTGAAGGGAACGATATTAGAAAATGATAGGAAATTAACATGGGGGCATAGTATTTTATAATAGACACTTGTTTTGTTTGGACGTAGATTCTCTTTCACTTCTCGCAGTGCTCAAAGATTTTTTTTTGTTTTTTTTTGAAAATCAAAGTTTCTCCTAAATTTATTAAATACTAAGTAGAGCATATATTTAATATTTATTTATTTATTATAAAATTAGTTTTAATAAATTAAAAAATAAATAATTTCTTAGTTCGTTGGGATCAGATCTTGTTAGAAGAATGATGAAAATAAACATCTCCTTTTTGAATGATTAGAAGAAAAAAAATGAAAGGCGAGAAGAGTGACCATTAAAAAAAAAAAAAGGCCGAACAACATAGTGGTGGGACAGTCTGACTGCAACAGCAAACCACAACTAAAGGTCTACATATTTAATTTATTTTATTCAATTGATGCAATATTAGTTAAAAAAATTGAAAAAGGTCTAGCCTACATGCTAGGCCAGCAAGTCAAGTTGGATCAATCTAACTAAGCCATGGGCCTAGGAGCTGTGTTGACCCTTCTCTAGCATCATGGGCCATGTTGATATGGCACATAGAAAAAGATTTTGTATACCGATATAGCAAGTTTTATGTGGACTGCTTCATTCTTTTTATTGGTCCACATACATATGATATCCATTAAAAAATGTTAAGACAACTTTACGATAGCCCGATAAAAAATTTACGATACCCCATTTAAGCTTACGATACCCATTTAAAAAGCAAAAAAAACATTACGACACCCCAGTTGTAAACTTACAACACCGTAATTATAAAATTACTATACCCCTTAAGAAAACATGCCTATACATATTTAAAAAAAAAAAGCTAAACGGGTATTAATACACGTCAAGTCAAAATTAAGATACCATTAAGAAAGCAAAAAAACTACATCCTAGTTATAAAATTAAGATACCCATTAATAAAGCAAAAAAATTTAGGACTTTTTAAACTTACGACACTATAGTTATAAAATTACAACAAAACGTATCTGTATATAAATTCCAAAAAAAAAGCTAAACGAATATTAATGCACATCAGACAACTTTTTTTTTGAAATTTATGTAGAGACACATTTTCTAAACGAGTGTCTTAAGTTTAAAATTAGGATGTCATAAGTTTAAAACTAGGATGTTGTAATATTTTTTTTACTTTCTGAACGGGTGTCTTAATTTTATAACTACGGTGTCGTAAGTTTAAAACTGGGGTGTCGTAATTTTTTTTTTTTTCTTTCTGAATGGGTGTCTTAACTTTATAATTACGGTATCGTAAGTTTAAAACTTGGGTATCATAATTTTTTTCCTTGGGATGTCGTAAAGGTGTCTTAACATTTTTTTAATCGGCATCAACCAATAAGAAAGGATGGTGCAGTCCATGTAGGACTTGCTGCACCGAAGACAATGTACAAAAACTGCATATAATGGAAGCCATATCAAGCTCTCGAAAGTGTAGGGACTAGACCACTGTAAAAATATGGTGAAACCAAACTCGTGTTAAGGACTTACAAGATAAATTTAATTTCAGGAAGTATTTTGGAGCGAAAGTCTTGACGTTTAAGTAGAGAGAAGAGTTGAAATTTTAAAGTTCATCAAAGGATGGTGCAGCAAGCATACATTGATCATGCAGATTGATCATTCGTGCATATCGATACGCATACAATGCACGATAAACTTCATTAAGCCATCGCATATGCATTGATATATACGAATGGCTAATCCATACGGTCAACACAAACTTGCTATATCAAAAGGAGGTGCAGGCTTTTCATGAAATGAAAAATGGATCAGTGGGAGGGCGGCACTGCATTCCTCGCTGTCCCGCTCCACTTCCAAATTAAACGACGATGTCAGAGACCCAGCTGGAAGGCTAAGATGAGACCACCTTTTCCAACGTGATTCACGTTGAAGGATTCGAGTGTTGAACCTGACGCCACATGTTATCCCCGGCTGCTCCTTAATTGGAGAATTAGTTTTGTAACGTTTTTGGTACGTTGGGAGGGTTCGATATAGATTGCCCCTGCCTATTGTTTTGTGCTCCAATGACCAAGGTCTTTATGCTCGAGTTAATCCACACCAATTGTCATTGATTAATGTTATAGTGGTTATGTTGACTATTAGGTGTCCACACTACATCATTCATTACGGGTTCACTGTATGTGGTGGCGTAGAAATAACATGTAAGAAGAAGAGCCTCATACATAAGCTGTTAAGATTTTTTTTTTTCTTTTAAGTTTTAATTGTGGACACGGCAGCGCAAAAATCATTTAGAAAAACAAAAAAATTAACCTGGCCATTGTATGCTATTTCATAGGAAATACATATTTTGCAATATATTTTTTATATAATTAATAGTAATAGTACTTATCACGTATAAAATTTTGTTGTTACTCCAATGTGCCGGAAAAAAAAAATATCCAAATTTTTTTTCTTGGATATGACTCTACGAGGATTCAATAATGCTCATGATAAATAATTTTTCATATTCAGAATATTGTCAAATATGAAAATAAATTGGATGAGAAACTGATATCAGATTCAGCGAACGAAAAGAGTCTCACTTGCGGTCGGTCGCCTGGAAGAATTGTGCTCTTCTGCTGCTGGGCTGCTTGGTCCAATTGGCATCTCACGGGAGTGCGGTCGCAGTCTTGGATCACCAAAGCGTAGTAAGCACAAATACAAACAAATGGTGGACGTCAGTTCTGCCATTCACTCTCTTGCTCTTGTCTTTGCCCTTTTCAAACGCGGAAGTAGGTTTGAAGATTCTTGGTCAGTTTTTCCACAACGACAAAAATCTTTTAATTTAATTAGAAATAATAAGAAGAAACGGTCAACACTCAGTTTCTGTGTCCGCTGATGGCCGAAGACCGGTCTACGGTTCTCGAAAGATTTAAAAGAGAAAATTCAAAAAGAACACGCTAACTTTCGGTCAAACCTTTCTCCCCATCCTCTTCCCTGGTACGGTACCTAAGCTAAAACCATAGAGCATTAAGTCCCAGCTCCCCAACCCCCCACCATCTCCTTCAGGTTTAAAAGCCACCCCATCATCTCTCCTTCTGTTGTTCATCTCTTCCTTTCTCGATCTATCCTCTTGCTTCTTCCATTCAGAAAGAAACAAGTAAACACCTCTCTACCTCTTGCTTTTAATTAGCCTTGGTTGGATCGCTCTCTTCGTGCATATGCGCTTGACCAATCTCTGCATCAAGCGTTGGTCACCAAAGCACCACCACCACCTCATTTGCTCTAGCTCTTCCATTTATGCTGCTATGCACCAAATTTCCTTTAGGTCTCTGCATCCTTAGTTACTAAGCTTCGACACCACTTTAATTTACCCCAACGTTCACTTCCCAATTAATTGATCACCAGGTAGCAATTTACATTAGAACCTCAGCTCGATCAAAAATACATGATCGATCGATCAGCAACACTCGACTAATTCCACTAGAAATTAATTACTTCTAGCTAGTCCTATAAATTAAACAAGCACGTTGTTAATTTATCTGCTGCCTCTTTCGGCTATAGTGAGATCTCATCCTCTGATCGAGAACGGTGATCGATCTATATTCTGCTGCAAGTCAATATTGCAATGGAGAAGGGAACCAGCTGGGACCTCAGTTTGCTTCTCGAGGTGCTAACTCAAGGCGAAGAGCAAATTAGGCAGCTCGAAGCGCGTCTCGGCGATCCTTCTTCCTCCGCTGAACCGTGCAAGTCTCTGGCACAAGAGATACAATTCGCGTTCAACAAAGCCATTTCAATGGCCAAATCGATGGACCCCGAGGGCAGCTCGCGGCACCCTCTGTGCCCCAATAACACCAGCTCGGGCTCGCCGCGGTCCGCCAGCGGGAGTCCGCGGAGCGAGAATTCCGATAGAGCGCAGGAGCGGAGGGAGTTGCCCACGAAGAGGTAGGTACATGCATGCCGGCCGGCCGGCCGGACACAAACCTTAAATTAGCTTTCAACGTATATTATTATTATTATTATTATTATACGCCTCTCTCATGAAGAAGATTTTGTGACCAAAATTTCAGGAAGACTTTGCTCAAATGGACGAGTCAAGTGCGCATCTCCTCGAACGGAAGCACTGAAGGGCCGCTAGACGATGGCTTAAGCTGGAGAAAGTACGGGCAAAAGGACATCCTCGGGGCCAAGTATCCAAGGTTAATTAGCAGTATATATAATAGACCTTCTTTCCTACCTTAATTTTCCCACAATAATTCGCCTCTAGCTAATTAAGGAGGGATATGTATCTATCTAATCGGTATGCGGTTTCAATTCGACCAGTGCCGTTCCGTTCCTCCTTGGGGGTAATATATAGTACTTCTTAATTAGGTCATGAGAGCTTACTTCAAACTCTAGACGCCCACTGGTTTAATTTGCCCCACCCAATGAATGCTAAGGTCGTCATACTTACTTAATTTGAGACCCCTTTGTGATGTGGCAAAGAGTCTTGTCGGATCCTAGATGATTAGTCGATCCCATCGACACTGCATAATGGAGCTCAAGTGGGTCAACAGGAGACTTTGATATATATATATATATAGTTGCTAGATATATACCTTCTCCATAAGTTTTGTTTTTTCTCGGATCAATATTTGCGATGATTTTTTATAATTTTTTCAAAAACTAAACTACTTTAATCCCACTCTTTTTCTACCTTCTTATCATCTTGGACTATCCCACATCTAGTCAGAAGAATGATAATTTTTATTATCGTTTTTTTCCCTCTCACGCACCTTGAAGCCGCTTTCTTACCTGAAATCGTCTTCGATCTCTTCCGTAACTTCTTAATCTTCGCCTCTAGTAGGCAAGATTAATCGTTGACCGATATTTTTTGCTTATCCTAATTCTTGACCATGCTTAGAAAGTGCGCACAGGCCTACAAAACAGCACACTTCTTCGTACGCTTTGTATTATTTTACTCTACCGGAGAGGCCATTTGGTTCAATGAATCTAAAAACAAGTCCATGAATAAATTATTGTAGTTTCCTATCTTTTACTTTTTACAAATCTCATTAAATACAATTTTCCATCTAGCTAGTCCACCTAAGGTAAGTCTCTCTTGGGTGAGAAATCTAAATGGTGATTTTGTTATATAATTATAGATCTCTCCCTCTCTCTCTCTCTCTCTCTCTCTCAGGGATTGGACCATATAAGTACAAGGAATTAAAACAATTAATCTCTTAAATAAGCTTGCTTCCAGTAAAATACAACAATTAATAAAGTTTTGAACTTTCAATCATGCTTTTTAGGCAAACCATTCAGTCCATGCCAGTCGCTTTCCTACTCAAGCGCTTGATTCCTGTCCGCTCCTTTCTCCAAAGATCCCTGCACCATAAACAAAGATGCATTAATAATCTTTTATTGCTTGATTGGATTCAAAAAGCATAGTTTGCCTACTAACTCATTATAATGGAATACTTAGCTGCAGTCGAAGTAACCGCTGATCTGTGGCAATTTGAAGGGCAAAAAGGTGGCGTGCTGCCTTCTCTTGTCCAGGATCACTAATAGACCTTTTTTTTTTCTTTTACAGAAGCTACTACCGGTGCACTTACCGCAAAGCCCAAGGATGCCTTGCAATGAAACAAGTGCAGAGATCAGACGAGGATCCAACCATCTTCGACATCACGTACCGAGGGGCGCACACATGCCACCAGAGGCCACGGGCGCACTCAGCATCAGCATCATCTCATCAGGAACCGGACATGCAACAAAACCAGCAGAATCCTCCAGTTGATCATCATGAGCAGCAGCAGCATCCTCCTCCTCCACATGATCAGCAGTTGCTTCTAAGCTTCCAAACGGGCCTCAAGGTGAAAACCGAAGGCTTGGCCATGGAGGATCAAGGCCCTGCTACTTCTTCTTCTTTCTCTTTCCCTTCCACACCAGCCAGCAGCAGCCTGCAATCTGAAAAGCAAATCATTTCCTCGCCTCCAACACTGGAGAATAACTTCACAGGCAATTTCTTCTCCACCTTTTTCCCACCAACAACCTCTGAGTCGAACTGCTTCCCAGTTCCATGGCAGATGGACAGCTATGGAGGCAGACCACCAGCTCTGCAAGCTTCAGAATCTGAGATCACAGAGATGATCTCTGCTACAACTTCAGGGACGTCCCCTATGATTGACATTGATTTCATGCTGGAACCGCCGATTGATTTTGAACGAAATTTCCCATTCGATAATTCCAAGTTTTTCCAATAACATATGCAAACAGAATCCAATCACGGAAATGGATGTTGATGAGACTGTTACAAATCCTATCTAGTGAAAAAAACAAAGATGCAGGCATGTAAGAAAGGAAGATCACTGGAGGACTCCTTATTATACGAAGGCCTACCCTGGCACAGGCCAAGTTGATTTTGTTGCAGTATTATTCTACTACTAGTGTTAGGTAGAACTTTCGATCAATAACTCTTTTTTCTTCCTCTCTTCCGCCTTCAAAATTCCTTCATTGTAGGTGCAGTAATTGTTCAATCAATACCCCATGTTTCATGCTCAATACCTGCATAATACTCGGTAAAAACTAGAATCGAATTCAGCAAGGACTTATCGTGCGAAGAGGAGACATGGACAGAAGTACATTAATGAACAATTTTAAAGAACCTTAAGGCCGTAATCCAGTAGGTTCAAGATGACACAATATCTGTCTGAAAGGATAACATGTTTTGCATAAGCAAAATTGTGCTTATTTTGATGCCAATTCTGAATAAGGTGCAGCTCCAAAATCCACTCAGTTCTGATTAACGCCCTTCCACACCGAAGAAAAGGAGATAGAGACCTTCCTAATTTTGATGCTAATTTTTTCTCCAGAGTAATAAGCCTGATTCTCACCAGCTTTTTCTCAGGAGCAGATGAGTAAGAAGAGAGAAATTTTCACACCCATTTAACAAGAAGGATTTTGTTGCATATAAATATCCTTGATTTCTAGACCTCCTCCTTTCTTGGATTTGCAGATAGAATCCCATTTTACCGAGCAATTGAAACTATATATAGATGTTATCCATACCTTTTCAAAGGAAGGCTCTCCTTAAATTAATAACTCTCGAGCACACCCATCTAAGCAACTTGAATACTGACATGTAATAATAACATGGCAAAGAAGGAAGAACATAATTAATGAGGTAACATTAGTCTTCTACCCATAAAAACAAATCCTTCTTTCCAAGTAGTTAACCTTGATTGCATTCTTTTCAGAAAGAGGAGCCAACTCTGCTTGGGCTTGTGGGTCATTTTATGATGATTTATATAATACATAGTTACTATTATTAATATTATAAATATTATTTAATATTTATATAATATAATGTATAATATATATTTATAATATTTAAATATATAAAATTCTTAAATGATTTTACAAATAATTCTTGCCTGCTTGTGCAACATTTCAAATTCAAACTTAAAAAAAAAAAGCATCCACTTAATAGACAAAATATTTAACAAAATATAAAATTTAATATAATATATATATATAGATTAAAAATTATAATTTTGGAAATTTGAATAAATATTATCGGACTAAAACAAATATGATAACTTTATTCTTGATAATATAATTTCTAAGTGTAAAATTACTCCGGAATGTATGTTCTGCGGCCAACAAAACGCAAACGCCAACTTAGGAGGGAAGAGGGAAAAAAAAAGTTATAGTTTTCATCAAAAAATTAAATGGAGACAGAGAAGAGACTATATAGAAGTCATCGAACCTGAGAGCTGTTGGCGTTGTGTTGCTTGGGAGTGGCAAGGAGGAAGACGAACTCACAACCTTGGATTGCTGCCTCGAACGTGAGGGGATTGCACGTAAAGTTGAGATGCAGCCTGGTGTCGGCTCCAGGGAAGATGTTGTTGGTGGGTATGTTGGCAGATGGTGGCTACCTAATGAATCACTTAGAGTTTCACTCTATGTTCTTAAGACAATTTTGTCCCGCAATGGTGCTTACGGTAAGTATGACGATTGTCTCCCAGGATACAACAGTCATGAAAGCAGCATACAATTCATCACTTTCGAACCAAGAATGCTACTCTCTTTTTAATGCACTATTGCTATACTATCCTTAGGAAAGTATGCAAATGCCTAAGAGAGAAGAAGACTAGAATTGATTCAAATTGAACTCAATTCGGAATGGCTTGGGATTAATGAAATGAGAGGGTGTATGATCCTATTTATATGTTTTTAGGTGCCCCTTGTAAGCAACCCTACGAATTTAATTAAATTTAAATTTTATTATCAAAGGATGTGAGGATTAAGGGCTTATCACCCTTGATATGCCCTTTAGACATCGTGATCTTCAGATCAGTCGATCAGATAAGTCTATCCTTATCCTGATAAGCCTTTTATTGCCTTTTCATCATCGTGTTCTGATGATCACGTTATCAGATAGGCGGATGCCTATCACAACCGTACGATCGATACGGACACCTTATCATAACCGTCTACAAAGCGCCCTTCGCATACGCATCACCCTCAAGCTCTCCACTTGTGGTGAGCTTAAGGAACTTAAGCTTCAAGGAAATGGTTTTCATATAAGTGAACCTTCCTTCTTGATTTTTTCGATATGGGACTAAATGTCCCCGCAATTTCTCATTGGCGGTAATGGGCTTTCAAGGTCCATTAGGGTATTTAGGGTCTATTTTGGCCCATTACCCAACAGATGTGTCTTATTAAACTTATCTTCTGCAGATTTAAATTAAGCACTCATCCATTAACGAAATCGCTTACTTCTTTCCGGAAAAAAAAAAAGAAAAAAAAAAATCCAAGGGCAAACATCATGGAAGCGAGAGTGGGATATATACCCAAGTTCCTTAGAGTAGCATGGGCGATGACATGGCCTTCTTTAGGAGCTCCTTGACAAGCCAAGACGCAAGAAAGCGTGAAGCTCCTGTGACGCAAACTTTGCTCCTCCTCTCCATGTGGATCGTAGCTCTCTCTCTCTCTCTGTCTGCTTTTCCCAGTTCTTCGTTTTAAATCCGTCAAACATTTCGGTGAAAGCATGCTCAACGTGTGATACTCTGTTTAGGAAAGCATTGGCAACAAGTGATACCCTGTTTAGAAAATACCCTGTTTTATAAACAGAATATCTTCTTAAAAAAACAACAAGCATCACCAACCAGCTAACTGTTTCCATTTCCACCAAACCACTCCCTTTTCTAACAAATTTAATTCTCTCTCCTAGCAAATTCTAGATCTTTCATCCTAATAAGCTTCAAAACACAAAAAAATAAAAAAGAATGACTGTTTTTTCTAGAAATGGGATTCTTAGGGCAAATAAAGTTGGTTATTTTTCTAAAAACGGGATGTGATTGATTCTTAGGGAATTGTCATTAAATCATGTTCTCAACCAAAACCCGTTCCACGTATTTAGAAAACTTCAAGAAACAGATCCTAACTATTAAAAGCCTAGAAGCAGTTGGTAACCTATTTCTTCCTCTTCTTCTTCTTCTTCTGCGATCCTGTTCTTTTGTCTTGGAGTCAGCTGGGTCTTCGCCAAGGTCTTGACGGAGCTTGGTAGCCGTCATTCGTCGCTGGCGAGGACCGATTAATCAGCCAGGTAATCTCTTTTTCATAGTTTTAGCTGATTTTTGTTTAGAAAATAGATAGTTAATAAGATGGGATTGGAGCCATTTATCGACGATTGGAGCTCGCCGAAGAGGAAGACGGGCTATGGCATCCTTGTAGATCAAGAACGCTTGATCTAAGGCAGCCTCGACTGGTCTTGGATGGCCGTCGGTTGTCCTGCGGAAAGAGAAGACAGCGACGTCTTCTTGGAAAGAACCGGCCGCACCTCACTTGGGCCGTTGCCGGAAGAGAGGAGATCGTCGCCGGCCGGACATAGTGTTGCCGGAGGGAGCAAGCGTCGCCGCCGTCGTAGCTTGAGCCAAGTAGGAAGATGGGCGTCGGGCAACAGGAGAGCGGGAGGAAGAAGACGTTTTCGCGGCTTGGATCGGCTGGGCTGGTAGGTTAGTGGGACGGCTGGGTAATAATTTGGGTCAATGGGTCATGACTCATGACTGGATGGGCTCTCTTATTGGGCTGGGCTGGGTTAGTGAGGCTGAGCGTGGTGGGCTGGCCGATGAATGGGCTGGTTTTGGTCAAAGAGTCTATGCTCAAGAACATCGTTGGATCTACCTAAGGAAAATTCTTTGTGCACCGTGTGGTGCAGGAGAGACGCACCATGCACGATAATTGATTCACGCTCATGTATGATTATGTACGGATATGAAAAGAATAAAAATATCTCGATATACGCATGCGAATCAATCATCGCATGTGATACATGCTTTCTGCATTACGCGCGGTGCACAAAGATGTTTCTCAAATCTAAACCCAAAGAAATTGCAGAAATGAGCTTGGGCTTTAGACCAGTTGTTGAACTGGAACACCAAAAACCAGAAATTGGCCTAGGCAGTATATTAGTTGCTGAAATTAATCTTAAAATAACCAGAATGTTAAATGAGTTTAAACAAATTAGCTATGGGTTAATTAAGTTAATTCCTAGTGACCCAACTAAGTTAGGTACAATTGCTAAATAAATCAAATTAGCTAATAGGTAAATAAAGATCAATGTATTAGCATAGTGGATATAATTATTCAAATTGATGCAAATTAGCAATATTAAGGATAAAGGTTAAGTAAGGGTTAGTAATATTTAAGATAGAGGGTTTTTTAAGATATGGGCTAGAAGAGTAAAATGGTAAATTGTTATTTATGAATTTTAGTGAATTAATTAATTGTTTAGTTTAATTATAAGTGATCAACGATGATTGACTTAAATTGTGGAGATTATTTTGAATTAGCGATTTGAGGCAGGTATTCCATACTTACTATTATATAATATGTTTCATATCTTGTTGTATAATATTTGGTTATGAATAATTTGGCTTTGATTTGAGATTTATGAGCATGATATGTTAAGATATTATTTTGGATATAGTATGATTTAGCTTTATTTTATATGAGTTTTGATATGGGCATATGGACTGGTTATTAAATGAGATATGGTAATGGTGGCATTGGGGAAGGATAAGTTGCTGTGAGAGGCTGATGCGGAATCTATCATGGTCTGTGAATATATATATATGGCTAGGTTTTTGACATCACATATTGATTTTCTTTTTTATTGTTTATACATAGTATTTGTTATAACAGTATTATGTAATTCCCTATTGGTCTAGACCAGCAGTATCGAAGAAAGGCTTAAGAGTTTCATAAGGGACCATTGTAAAACTAGTCATGGTCCATCGATATAACGTGATGAGTTTATTATGTTGAGTATTAGTATGTGAAACAAACTATGTATGCGTAATATCGCTAGATTAGGTTGTTAGATACGGATTACTGGCATATAAATTTGTTAGTATATCTTTAGTATGCAAAGTGACTTAGTCCAATGCTAAGTTTTATGGGGCTTGTGGATATGATGTTGTTGCTGAAGTTGATATGTTACTAGTTCTAGCAATACTAATGTAATTTCTTACTGGCCTGTACCAGCGGTAATGGAAAAGGACTTGAGAGTCGTAAGAAGCTGATGTAAGATTCGCCATGGTGTGAATATAATGTGGCTTAGTTTATTACATTGGGTATATGAGAATCAACCTATGCGTTTATAATATCGCTAAGTTAGGTTGCTAAATATGGACTACTGGCATGCAGATTTGTTAGTATATATTAGCTATATGCAGAGGATTGAGACGTGGAATTCTAGCCATTTTATGTGTATTATATTGATTATTCGTATCAGTATTTTGAGATATATGAAATTTAACTTTTGTATATGCATTTGTTATGTTAATGCATATATTAAAATTTAGTAGATCTTATATACTTTTTTAATTTATTTTAAAAACATGCAATCATGTTGCAATGTTTTTGCTTATGTTTCTCATTCAATTCTGAATAGAGGCTTTTGATGGAAAGCTTTTGACTGTGTTGATGGTTAAGTATTTCTTACTTAATAATAATTTTTGTTGCTTATTAAATAGTAGTGTTGTGCATGCATTAACTTTTTAAGTGAAAAAAAATGCATGATAAACACATAGAGAACTATGGTAAATTTTATCTTTTATAATATTATAATATAATATCTATTATTATATCATAAATATATAATATAATATATTATATTATATATTATATAGTATTATCCATAATATACTATATTAGATATAATATATGATATTATTATATTACATTATAATTTATTTATTATATATATAATTTAATATATAATATATATATTATATATAAGATATATATATATATATATATATATATATATATATATAGTAATTTTAATATTTTGTGTTTAGTAACCTTGGATTTTTATGACATATCAAACATGATAATTTTAGGTGATCCTTTATCACTATTGTTGCTGCCAAATCACTTTCGGAGAGCGTCGAGCAAGTGAGGGGCTCTGTGGGTCTTCAGAAGGATGATAAGACCGTCTCCTTTAACTGAAAACCTGCAACAAAAGTTTCAGACGGTGGTTCGGCGGGACCCTCCGATGCTTAAGTTAGCAGTTTGAAGAACAACAGTCAAGAAGAGATAGTAGAAGTTAAGTTTTTTCCTCATTGTGAGTCGGGGTCTTTATATACTTGTTTTTGAAGTCCCTCTTACCCTTCGTAGATAACTATTGGATCTTCCATCAATATCGGCTCCGTAAATGGTAGGTGGGCGCATAGCCGCTAAACGCGTGCCATAAATATCGGCAACTGCCCATAGTATATTGGTAACTGCCCATGATCTTGGCAAAAAGTGGGTTGGTGGGCTACATAGCAGTCTAAGGCATTTTAAGTCACTGGCACAATATTCAAAATTGGTTCTACGATCGAAACTATGGGCCGAGAGTATGTAAGGGAGACTCGAGGCTGAGGCCAAAGATGTGCCGAGGCCGAGGCCGAAGCTAAACTCGAGGTCGAGGCTCGTCGAGGCCGAGATGGGACTCGAGGCCGAGAGACTCGAGGCCGAGGCCGAAGGCCGAGATGGGACTCGAGGCCAAGGCCGAAGCTAGACTCAAGGCCAAGGCCGAGGCCGAAGTCATGCCGAGGCCGAGGCCGAAGCAAGACTCGAGGCTGAGGCCGAAGACATTCCAAGGCGAGACGGGATTCAAGGCCAATGTTGAAGCTGAAACGAAGTCCGCAACCAGGGCCGAGGCGAAGTCGAGGCCGAAGCCGAGGTGAAGTCTGAGGCCGAGACTGACTGCCAAATTATTACTGGCTTCCGAGAACGTGCAGACTGTTACTCCACCGCCTGGGGGCATGATCAACCACATCAGATGCCCCCGTCCCTGAGATGGGTGGGCGTATAATCACTAGCGAAAGGAGCGTTATATCACCTGGTGGCTGATCCTCGTGCTCCAGCGGCTACGAAAAGGACACGTGTCTCCAAGGGCCATCCTTTGATGAGGCATCGGGCGCTGCAATGCTATCGCCTCATCCGTTCTGACCATTGAGATCAAGGGGGATTCTCCTCGAGTACAGAACTGCAAAAAGGTAGGCACCATCATTGCGGTGAGGTCATCGATGTCCCGTCATTGGTGGTGCCCCTCGCGTTCTGCGCATCGGGCGGTTGCCGAAATGATCCCCAGTGGCGAGCGGGCACATGGCCAAATTGTAGGCTGGCGGGATGATTTGAAACGGGGCTATAAAAGGGGTCCTCCCTGACTTGAGCCGCTTCCACTACCTTTGCTTTCTTCTTCCTCCTCCTGATCCTGCTCGAGTGCCTGTTCATCTTCCACCACTGTTCCATCTTGCCCGAGCTCTTCGTCTTCAATCCTAGGTTCCCAGATCCTTCAGGTTAGTCTATTTTAGCTCCCATGGTTTCTTCATCCCTTTCCTTTTCAATCTCCGATTCTGAGGGTTATTCTCCCAATCCCTCGCCGCCTTCTCAGTCTCTAGCACCCAGCTAGTCCACCTCCTCTGTTGATAGGGCCCCAATAGAGCAGTGGTGAGCCGCCGAACAACCTCCATCCGAGAGTCGCCCGACCACCGGATGGGCCCCCATTCGGTGCCCTTCGGCCATTGCTGGCTCATCTTCCACCGTTAGTGGGGGACTGCCTCAAGCATGACCACCCAAGAGATTATAAATCTAGGGCTAAGTATAGTCTCCCCACCAATCTCTGCCTATATCATCCTCTTCCCGAAGATATGGTAACTTCTTCTTATCCCGGTAGAGTGGCTCTATATGAAACTTATTTCAAGGCCGGCCTTTGCCTTCCCATTCATCCTTTCATACTTAACCTCTTAGATAGATATTCCTTAGCTCGGCACAGTTGGTTTCGAATCATTCGGACCATAATTGATTTCTTAGTGCTGTGCCATATCTATGGGATAGAAGCTAGGATCTCTCTTTTCTGCTTTTATACCCTTAGGAAATAATTGGGGTGGTGGTCCTTTGCCCCTAGACCCACAAGAACCCTCAGACTACATCTTTCCACGTCCATCAATGGGGGGAAAGATAGGTTTTTCTTCGCTCAAGTTAAGGGGGTGAGGACAGTGTGGGGGACTCCGAACACCGAGCCAAACAAGGATCCAACCATACTCCCAAGGGACCAAGAGGTGTTCGGACAGTTGATAACTGCCGACGTTCCCTGATGCAACCAACTGCTGGCCGAGGAGAGCCTTCGGCTGGCGGGTCTTATTCCGAGTGACGGTGAGTAGCCATGACTTTTCCCTTCACACCATTTGCTCTCTCCTTTTCCTCCTTTTTCCTCCTTTTTTTTGTTTTTTACCAAGTCCTTGACTTATGCAGAGATGTTGCTGTCAATCTAAGCAGTGAGAAGGCTGCAGCCAAGGAGAAAAGAACCCAAGTGGATGGGGCCCCCACCAAGAAGAGGGCCAAAGTCAAGGTCAGCAAGAAAACCAAGGCTGAAGGGGCCTCGGGAAGAAATGAAGAGGCCCAAGAAAGAAGCCGCCTTAATCACCTTCATCGGCGTCGTCCCGATCCTCCATCGACGTCACCAACATGCCCCGGAGGAGCCGAGGGCTGGAATTCCACCATCACCATCTGTCGCTTCCGAGGTGGAGCCAACTGTCCCGGCCACAAGGCCAACTCCAGAGGCCGCTCCACCAACCGAAGGGGCGACAGCCGAGGAGCCTCCGCAGGCGATAGCACCAATGGAAGAGGCACCGTCCGCCTCTGACCCGGCGCCAGCAGCTCCAGCACCCGCCAGTGCCATGGAGGAAGACGAAGCCGACGCGCCTTCCTTCCGGTCAATCCTCGAGCACCACGGCCGTTGGGCTGAGCGGACAATGGCTCAGGTTTGTGTACCTAAGCTTCAAAGGTCCTTCAGAATCAAGGGACCTCTGTTTTCTTCCGTGAAGCCTCTGTGGCTCACCTCTAGATAAGTGTTTCTCCCTCTATCAATAGTCATCATTAAGAATTTTTCTTCACTTAACCCAAGTAATTTGCTTGCGCAAGTGATGAACTCCCAGGCTACCGTCAGAAGCATCCTATCTCAGGCCGAGGCCACCCTAACCATTCACACGAAGAGGCCAGCCAAGCCCAGGCCAAAGTAGAAAAGGCCGAGAGAGCTTTGAAGGTAGCCCAAGCTGAATTGGCCCGGCACAAAGGGCGGAGGTCGAAGCTGAGGCCGCTTGAGTCGAGGATTTAGCTCGGGAGGAAAGGGAAGAAGAGGTGCTTGAGGAAGTTCAATGCAGGCAGCCCACAAGCTCGATAATGCTCAGGTGGCGGAGAAGCAGAAGGTGGCGGAGTCGGAGGTGTTCATGTTGAATAATCGACTACACTCCGCCATCATCGAAATAAAAGCACCGAGGAGCGGGCAAAAAATGCTGAAGAGATCGCTCGCTGATCCAACACCGAAATAGCCGAGTTGAAGGTGGCGGTGATGACTGCCGACGAAAAAGTTGCTGCGACCGAGAAGAAGGCCATCGAAGCCGTAGAGAGCTTCAGGCAGTCCACCGTCTATGAAGAGGAGCTGGTCGGAGCCACTACCTTTGCATACAATGGGGGCTTCCAAGACTGCAAAGCCAAAGTAAGAAGGGTCTACGGCCTCAAGGGAATCGGCGACCTAGAACCAACGAAGAAGAACATCTTTCCTCCAATGATGATCCAGCGCCGACCGAGCCTTGAGCATCTTCTTTTTCTTTGTAATGAGGCCTGGCTAGATTCGGCAATTTTGTAAAACTTTTACAATTAATGACAATACATTTTTGAAATCTTTGAAATTTGTATTGGTAATTTGCTTGTTCTAGAATCGGGCCGGGGCCGAAAGTGTAGATCCAATCTAGGAACCGAAGTAGTAGCTGGGGTTAGGTGAGGCATAAATAGATAGAAACCTAGGTTGTCGCTGGGACTTGAGGCCATAGTTGAGAGTTGACACTCAACATAAGTGCCGAGGCCGAAGTCCAGATGTGGGAGAAGTCGAAACCTGAGCCGAGGCTGAAGTTGAGACCGAAGCGAGTCTGAATAAATGCTGATCCAACCTCGTGCTTGTGTGTCGATGCGAAGCCGAGCTAGAGTGCTGACGAGTTAGGCTTGAGTGCCGATGCGGGGTTGGGCTTGAGTGCCATGCGGAGTCGGGCTTGAGCTGAAGAAGCAAGATTGCTTGAAGATATATCGTTAGTGAGAAAATAAATATTATTTTAGTAAACATGCTCAAGCTTAGGATATCAATACACTTTACTGATAATACCGACGGAGGTTGTCCGCATTCTAGGTGCGAGGGAGAGGCTTCCCATCTAGCCCTTCGATCCGGTATGCTCCGCGATGAAGCACATCGGTGACTCGATAAGGTCCTTCCCAATTGGGTGACATCATTTTCCCCTCGTAGGTTTGGAGACTTCAGCTCGTATGAGGACCAAGTCTCCAGGGAGGAATGTTCTGGGATGAACTCGGCATTGTAGTACTTGGCAATCCTTTGTCGATAGGAAGCCATTTTCAGTCGTGCTCGATCGCAGAGTTCCTCAACGAGGTCAAGGCTGGCTCTCAACTGGCTGGAATTGTCCCCCTTATCATACGATTGTATCCGGGGACTAGAATGCCAATCTCCATCGGAATGACTGCCTTCGATCCGAACACAAGGCTGAAAGAAGTTTTTTTCCGTGGGGGTTCGGGGCGTCGTGTGATACGCCCATAGCACATTCGGAAGCTCCTCTACCCATCTTCCTTTGAAATCATCTAGGAGTATCCTAAGCCCTTGAAGATAATCCGATTTGTCACTTCAGCCGCTCTATTTGATTGCGGATGACTGACAGAAGTGAACTTCTGACATATGCCCAATTCGGCACAAAACTCTCTGAAAGGAGCATTGTTGAACTATCGACCATTGTCTGTAACAAGGGTATGGGGTAGTCCGAACCGATAGATAACCGACTTTCAGAAGAAGTTCCTCACCTTAGCTTCAGTGATTTTGGTAAGTGCTTTGGCTTCTACCCACTTAGTGAAATGGTCATGGCAATGAGCATAAACTTCCGTTGATCGAGGCTGGAGAAAAAGTCCCAAAATGTCCATCCCCTACTGGGCGAAGGGCCATGGAGCCGACAGGGGGCTCAGCTGAGAAGTTGGCAGCTGTTGAATGTTAGCGTGCCACTAACAGCTGTCATACTTCGGACCAACTCGGCGCGTCTCCTCATGGTAGGCAGTAATAGCCTTGGCATAGGGCCTTATGTGATAACGCTCTGCCCCCTAAGTGGTTTCCGCAAATACCCTCATGGATCTTATGGAGGATGTAGTCAGCGTCTGCGGGATTGATACATTTGAGAAGAGGGTGAGAGAAGGATCTTCGGTACAGTTGTCCGTCGAGCATCAGGAACTTGGGTACTCTCACCACTTGAATATCTTGGCTTCAGCGGGGTCAACTGGGAGGGTGCCAATGGTGAAGTATCAGATATAGGCATCTGTCCAGGAAGGATCTTGATGGACGGGCATGGCTACCTCTACCACATCGATGCTTGGGGCTTCCATATGCTCCACATAGGTTCTCCCAAGGTCCCATCAGCCGAGGTGGCTAGCCGGAACAAAGCATCAGCTCTAGTGTTCTCCCCCCAGGGGATGTAATTGACACTTAAGTGGGCCAAGGGGGAGGCTTGTGACTGCACCATACTCAAATAACGAGATATAGTAGGATCTGAGCTTCGTACTCCCCCTTGACTTGACCAGAGATGAGCTGGGAGTCGGTGAAGACTCTAAGGCATTTCACTCCGAGCTCCCGTTCCAGTCTCATCCCTGACAGTAAGGCTTCATACTCAGCATGATTGTTTGTGGTCGGAAAGAGGAAGCGAGGGCGTACTTGGTCACGACACCATCCGGGCTTGCTAGGATGAGGCCTGCCCCGCTTCCTTGAGAATTTGACGCCCCATCCACGTGAAGGATCCAGTCCTCCCTTCTTCCCTCGATTGTGACGTCCGAGGGGTTTGCATGGGGCTCCTTCGACTGCTCCTCTGTTCAGGTACACTCGACCAGGAAGTCTGCTAAAATCTGGAACTTCATGGCTGACCTGGGTCGAAATGATAGGTTGAACTCTCCCAGCTTGAGTGCCTACTTTGCCAATCAGCCAGAGGTATCAGGACGAGAGAGAATTGCCTTGAGTGGTTGATCCGTGACCACCACAATAGGATGAGCTTGGAAGTAGGGCCTGAAGCGCTGGGCAGAGAAGATTAGGGCAAAAATAATCTTCTCGATTCTGAAGTATCTAGTCTCTGCATTATGGAGCACCTTATTGGTGTAGTAAACTGGCTTCTGTGTCCCGTCGGCGTCCATGCAAACAAGCACGGAGCTGACAGCCTCGGGGGAGGCCGCAAGGTACAGAAAGAGCTCCTCCTCGCCCTTTGGTTTGGACAGCAATGGTGGAGTAGATAAGAACTCCTTTAACTTCTCAAAGGCTTTCTGGCACTCCTTCGTCTATTCGAAGCTATTGACTTTGCGCAGTGCCTTAAAGAAAGGAAAACACCTCTCTGTGGACTTGGACAAGAAATGGCTCAAGGCCGCCACCCTTCCAGTTAAGCGCTGCACCTCCTTCTTACTAACCGGAGACCTCATGTCCAAGATGGCTCAGATCTTATCAGGGTTCACCTCGATCCCATGCTGCATCACCATGAAGCCCAGGAATTTTTCTATTATCACCCCAAAGGCGCACTTGCGGGGGTTCAGTCTCGTCTGGTACCAACGGAGGTTGCTGAAGGTCTCTGCCAGGTCGGCAACATGGTCAGTGATACGGATACTTTTGGTTAACATGTCGTCCATGTATACCTCCATGTTGCATCCGATCTGGTCTTCAAAGACCTTATTCATTAGTCTCTAGTAAGTGGCCTCCACGTTTTTCAATCCGAACGGCATCACCTTATAACAGTATATCCCTTTCTTGGTCACAAATGAGGTAGCTTCCTCGTCTGTCGGATCCATCTTGATATGGTTGTATCCCAAGAAGGCATCCATGAAGCTGAGGGTATCGTGACTTAGACGTGGTGTTCATCAGCTGGTCAATCCGAGGCAACGGGAAGCTATCCTTGGAGCAAGCCTTGTTGAGATCAGTGAAGTCCACGCACATTCTCCAGCTTCCACTAGCCTTGCGGACCATCACGATGTTGGCCAGCTAGTCGGAGTAATGGACCTCTCGGATGTGGCCAGCAGCCACTAGCTTGCGAACCTCCTCGTCAATGGCCTTCTGCTGGTCATGGGTGAAGCTTCTCTTCTTCTACCGGACGGGCTGACACCCCGGTTTGATATTGAGTTGATGGATAATTACCTCCTCGGGGATACCCGGCATGTCAGATGATGACCATGCAAAGATGTCGGAGTTGGCTCACAGGAAAGCAAGAATTTGATCGCGTGCTTCCTCTGGAAGTAGGGCTCCAATCTGGATGGTCCTCATCGGGTCCTCCCCCAGTGGAAAAGTCAGTAGGTGCTCGGTCGGCTCCCCTCTCCTCTCCAAGTCTCGGGGTCGAGCGGCTCGGGTGTTGTTGCCGGCACCGCCCCCTGCGGTCTGGGGGCCAAATGGTAGAAGAGCGATAGTGGGCTCTGCTTCCCCAACATCTCCCCAACTTCCTTTTTGGTAGGGAACCTTACGAGTAGTCTTTTGGTAGAGATAACGGCATCCAGAAGGTTCAGATCGGGTCTCCCAAGGATGGCTTGTAGGCCAGTGGGACCAGGACCACTAGAAAGTTTGTGAGAATCGTGCTCTGACACGGTAACATCCCGGCTATGACAGGGAGAGTGATCTCTCCCTCGACCCTTACAGAATCTCCAGTAAAACCCATCAAAGGCGTGGTGATGGGCCGAAGGGAATTATGAGACAAGTTCATCCGAACAAATGCATCGTAACTCAAAACATCAACAGAGCTCTCACTGTCAATTAAAATTCGTTTTACAGGGTGCTTCGCGATCGTCATAGACACGGCGACACTATCATCATGTTTATTAACTACTCCTTCTAGGTCCCTTTTAGAGAAAGAAATTACAGAATCTACCCCATCCTCACGCTGCCTTTTAGAAGTGTTACCTGCCCCCCAGGAGATTATGGACACCGTCTTTTCGTCGGGGCATTGTCCATGCCGATCTAGGGTGCAAAAGGTGCCGACGAGCCCGGGACAGTAGGGTTCCCTCTCCAGACGAACTTACCCAGGTGGCCCTACTGAACGAGTTCTTTGATAGCCTTCTTCAGCAGGCGGCAGTCTTCAGTGTCGTGGCCATAATCCCTGTGGTATCGACAGTATAGTTTTTTGCTGTGAGGGACCCCGGGCCTCATGGGAGGCAGACGCCGAAAGTAGGGCTCATCCTCAATCTCCAACAGAATGTGAGATATTAGGGCGAGAAGTGGAGTGAAGTATTCTTTGGGAACCAAAGCCCGGGGCCGGTTATCTGGACGATGAGGCGGCTCAGACTTTCTGGACCGCACCCTAGCAAGTTTTGGAGGTGCTGGCTTCTTGCCGGACCCTTGTCAACCTTCCTCCTGGAGAAGTTCGCTTCGTCGGTGCAGATATACTTTTGCGCTCGGCTCAACAATTCGGCGTAAGAGCTGGGAGGCTTTTTGTCTAAGGAATAGGTGAACCGGGAAGGACGGAGTCCCCACTTCAGGGCGAGAGTAGCCATAGAGTCCTTAAGATTGTAGACCTCGAGTGCAGCCTCCTTGAACTGAGCTACGAAGTCCTTCAAGGTTTTGCTACTCCTCTGCTGAACGGCAAACAGGCTATCAGCCACCCGGGAAATCTTTCGGTATGCATCAAAGTGGGCTAAGAAAGATCGCTCGAGCTACATGAAGGAGTTGATGCTACATGGTGGCAAATGGGAATACCACGCACGTGCGGCCTTCCGAAGTGTAGCTGGGAAGGCAACACAAAGAAGAGAATATGTTTCCCCCTGGATTGCATGAGGACCTTGTAGCTTTTCAGGTGATCCAGGGGGTCAGCAGTGCCATCGTATGGATCCAGCTGGGGTAGACGGAACCGAAGTGGGACCGGCTCCTCCATAATACGGCGAGACAGTGGGGGCGGTGGTCGTAGTCCATTCTGTGAGGATTGGTAATTCTACAGCTGAGCTCCTTTAGCCGCTGATGGTACTCATCTAACCATCGCTCGGTCCGGCGAGCGATCTTTATGTTAGAATCTTCCTTTGAAGATTCAGAAGACGAGTAGGGTGAAGGTCGCTGTGTAGGGAATGCACCTGCTCGGGTTCCTTCTCATTGTGCCGCTTGGGAAGGCGGTCGGAGCGATGGAAAGGAGATCGTTGCCGCTTGGAGGTCTCTTGACGGTGAGATCTCAGGGACGCGTGGTGGAAAGCCTCCGGAGGGGTTCTGCCATGATGAGACTAGCTAGCTCCATGACCCTCCATGCGTGGTGGAGGGGGCTGAAGTGGCAATGGAGTAGTGGTTGAACATTGCCCCTGCAGTCCCTGAACCACAACCATCAGGTCTTGAACCTGCTGGGTCAAGGCATCGAGCCGATCAGGCTGGCTAAACTGCGGCTGTATGGGGGGTGAAACAAGGAGGTCGGTCCCGAGCAGCTTAGCTCGCGGGGGATGCCCCCCAGCCTAGCTAGTAGAAGCATCTTGCGCACGTGTAGTCACCATCTTCTTCCATGCAAAGATTGAAAGTTCACCGCCACCCCTTCCTGGTGCGCCAATCTATTACTATCAAATCACTTTTGGAGAGCGTCAAACATGTGAGGAGCTCTGTGGGTCTTTAGAAGGATGATAAGACTGTCTTCTTTAGCCGAAACGTACAACAAAAGTTTCGGACCGGTGCTTCCGGTGGGAACCCTTCGACGCTCAAGTTAGCAGTTTGGAGAACATCAGTCAAGAAGAGATAGTAGAAGTTAAGTTTTTTCCCTCGTTGTGAGTCGTGGTCTTTATATACCTGTTTTTGAAGTCCCTCTTACCCTTCATGGATAGCCATTGGATCACGTCTTTCGTTAAGATCGGCTCCGTAAATGGTAGGTGGGCGCATAACCGCTAAACGCAGACCGTAAATATCGACAACTGCCCATAGTATATCGGTAACTGCCCGTGATATTGGCAAAAACGGGTTGGTGGGCTACGTGGCAGCCTTAGGTGTTTTAAGTCACTGGGTACAATATTCGAAATTGGTTCTATGATTGAAACTATAGGCCAAGAGTATGTAAGGCGAGACTCGCGGCCGAGACTGAAGCTAGACATGCCGAGGCCGAAGACATGCCGAGGCCGAGACGGGACTCGAGGCCGAGGCCGAAGACATGCCGAGGCCGAGACGGGGTTCGAGGCCGTGGCGAGACTCGAGGCCAAGGCTGATGCTAGATATGCCAAGGCCAAGGCCGAGGCCGAAGACATGCCGAGGCCGAGACGGGACTCGAGGCCGAAGCCGAAGACATGCCGAGGCCGAGATGGAACTCAAGGCCGAGGCCGAAGCAAGACTCGAGGCCGAGGCCGAGACGGGACTCAAGACCAATGTTGAAGCTGAAACGAAGTCCGCAACCCAGGCCGAGGCGAAGTTCGAGGCTGAAGCCGAAGTGAAGTCCGAGGCCAAAGCTGAGGTGAAGTCTGAGGCCGGGACTGGCTGCCAAATTATTACTTGACCCTAAGAACCGTGCAGACTGTTACTCTACCGCCTGGGGGCGTGATCAGCCACATCAACTATAATATATCATATCAAATATGGTGATCTTTAATCATTGAAGACTAAATTATCTCAAATTTAAAATTGTCAGCGATCCAAGATCGTCAGGGTGATTTCAAAAATATCACCAAACAGACCTTATAAGTAATCTAATGATGAGGGTAAGATTAGTAGACATGTAAGATTCTCGATAATAACATATTACCGCAAACCAAATGCCGTTTAAGTGGAATGGAGGAATAACCCTATAAATTTTAGAGAGAACATCCCTATAGTCCATCTTTAGTAACTAATGTTAGGGATGCTCCCCTAATTTACGCATGATGTTTTATCAAAGATAAGAGCCAAGTCCAAAAGAGATGCTGATGAAATATTGAGAAAAATCTAGCTAACTACGTACAGCTAACTAAGACTAGCTTGATACGGAAACAAAACCAATCCACTAACTTGGTGGATTAGGTTAGATGCACTCTTTATCCTACTCTAGATCTAGTCTTTTTTTAAGGGTTTGACCTAAATATTCTATTTTAAGAAAAGCTAAACTGCTAAATACAAATAATAATTCAAGGAATGTGTTTAGCTCCCCATTATTAACGGCCCCAATTCGAGCAGATTTTATTCGATTTATTGAAGAGAAGTTTGGACCCACAAATAAAGGCTGCTAGATCTAAACATCAAGTCGCTTGAACTCACTAAATGGTATAACCATTTCAGGGAGGAGTTCCAACCTGAATCATGTGTAATTAAAACAAAAGGGAGGAGTTCCAACCTGAATCATGTGTAATTAAAACAATAAGCAATAGGGCCTAGAATGCTAGCTGTAACCCATTTGGAAGTTGGGAATGGATCTAGACTATCAAAACCATCTGAAGAAACCAGCAATCAATTAAAGCAGCAAGAAAACTTAAGCCCACAAGCAGTCATCTCCTGAACATTTGTGTTCTTATTATAGGCTTTGAAGTTCATATTTAAGTAGTTCAAAAGAGAACTAGTTTGAAATATAAATATGCATGATTATGTATAAGACAATGGACGATGGCCATCATATGTCACACTAGTTCTTTTCCTTTCTTGGCAGGGGCTATGCTAGTTCGTCCAAGCATCCCAATCTCTTTGCAGTTTCAACACTGCCATCTAAGATCTGCTTCACATCATACCGGAATTTGAACCCCATATCAGCCAGCTTTGTAGATCTACACCCAATACCATGTCCATCTCCCTCCACCCTAAAATGAGACATCAAAATCACAATGGCACCCACATAGAAATGTTCTTTAAAAGAAGAGATCATGGAAGTGTTGAAGCTAGAGCATCACTTACTCTTTGATCACTCTAAACTCAGGATAGTTTTGGGTGTAATAGTCTACAATCTCTTGCATCGTCGGGTATGCGCTTGCCAAGAGGAACCTACCGGCCATTGAGGGCTTCTCCATACAGAAAATATGGGCCTCACAAACATCTTCAATGTGCACCAAAGGTACCGAGCCTAACAATGCCTGTAGGAACTTCATCTGCCTATGTTTCACCTTGTCGCCAGTTAGCGGTGATACCATGCATTGTAGGGTCAATGGTGCAACGGGAAGAACTGTATCCCCTCCAACCAGGGCGCAAGCTAGGCTTACCACCTCAAATTCTTTCTTCCCTTCTTTGTAGACGTTGTAGCTTAGTACTTCTTTCTCCGACTCTGTCTTCGAGCATATGTAAGACTGAAGACATTCGACATCATGTACATCTTAAATTTGGCCAATTTGAAGACTAGTAGTAGCACAGTGATGAGAAATAAAATTAATTGTAGAAGAAAATTTAGACCTTTTCAAAATCTTCACAGTAAGCAAATGTTGGATGGAGTGGCGTCCAACAGGATTCATCAATGAAATCTTTAAAACTCGTTCCATCTTCCTTGAATGGTGATGCAGCTGTGACAGAACCTGTGTAGATGACTCGCTTCACAGTTCCAGATCTTTCACATAACTGCAACATGCTTCGGACTGCGGCTACAGCAGCTTGTGTTGTGTCTTTATACTGTTTCAGATTCAAGAATGCTTAAGATATGATGATGATTCATTGATTGTGAAGCACTAAAAGCAAATAGGCTATAGTTGTCGTTTTCTAATTATGTTGGTGAATTTAATTTGTTACTTTAAAGTTTGTATAGCCTTTTTTTTTTTTAATTACCAAGCGCTGCAAGTAATTACGGCCGGGTAGAGTAAGAAAAGTCATGGATGCACCTTGAATTGTGCCAAATCCGTGTCTACAATTGAAGTCTAAATATTGGATCGATAGTTATTTAGGTTGAAAACAGGCACAACTGAATTCAAATGAGATGATATAATTGAAATATTGTACCTTTCTTGAGATGGAGAAACTAAGTCCAACATTAATTCAAAACTTTTAAGCTTTTGCAACAAAATATGTGTCCTCTAATTTTGCCTCCTTCATTTCTTGTGCTTCTATTTAGGTGAAAATTTCTCCTAATCTAAACGATCGAGCTTGGCCAGGGCTAAAGGTTGTACGAATAACATTGACTTCCGAATGAATAAAATGATCTAGTGGCTTCTTATGGATAGTGGTCGTGCTGAATGGTTTTAGCAAGCTACTGCAAGACTAGAGAGATTACTATAAAAATTCGATTAGGTATATTAGATTACTAAGACCAAGAAATCTTAACTTCCATATAAATATATAATATTTTTTTAATATAATTTTATATTTAATAGGTGCTTAGTAATGTTTAAATATTTAATATTATATCAACATTAAATTTAATATTTATAACTTTAGGCACTATTATATAATGATATATACGTATTAAATTTAAAATTATTTTATTTATTACCTTCATTTCTATTAACTTACTATATTTAAAATTTTATAATATATAGCTAATATCATTTATATTATAACTATTATTTATTATTTAAATAATATAATGCATAATATATTTATAATATTTAAATGTATAATATTTTTAAAATGATTTTACAAATAATTTTTGCTGTTTAGTGCAATAGTTCAAATTGAAACATAAAAAAAGACATCCGTTTAAAGATAAAATTTTTATAACAAAATATAAATAGAATTTAATATATTATAATATTATGAGAGTAAATTAAATATGATAATTAAATTTCTAAGTATAAGATTACTCCGGCGGCGAACCAAACGCTAGGAGGGAATAAGAGAGAGAGAGAGAGAGAAGAAGGGAGAATTTTTTTTTTTTTTTTTTTTTTCATCGAAAAATAAATGGAGACTATGTATGTAGAAGCCATGGAACCTGAGAGCTGTTGGCGTTGTGTTGCATGGGAGTGGCAAGGAGGAAGACGAACTCACTCCCTTGGATCGCTGCCTCGAACGTGAGAGGATTGTAAAGTTCAGCCTCAAAGAGATGCAGCCTGGTGTCAGCTCCAGGGAAGCTCTTCAAGAGTTGTGTCTTAGACTTATCTTCTGCGAGCGGATTTAAATTAATTAAGCACTCATCCATTAACGAAATCGCTTAATTAATTTCTGTCAGAAAAAACAAAAAGAAAAATAA
Organism: Calamus simplicifolius; assembly: GCA_900491605.1. Taxonomy (NCBI): domain Eukaryota; kingdom Viridiplantae; phylum Streptophyta; class Magnoliopsida; order Arecales; family Arecaceae; genus Calamus; species Calamus simplicifolius. The sequence goes on from UESW01002414.1 coordinate 109,773, forward strand.
TCCAAGGATAAACATCATGGAAGCGAGAGTGGAATAAATACCCAAATTCCTTAGGGTAGCATGGACGACATGGCCTTTCTTTAGGAGCTCCTTGACAAGCCAAGACGCAAGAAAACCTGAAGCTCCTGTGACGCAAACTTTGCTCCTCCTCTCCATTTGGATCGCAGCTCTCTCTCTCTTGCTGTTTCCCAGTTCTTCGTTCTAAATCCCTCTAGCACTCCGGTGAAAGCATGGGCAACGTCACAAAAGCTTTGGAGCCTTACATTGTTGATGAGGCACTTCTGCAGATGAAATGCTGAGAAACTCTGGGGTAGACCGTAGACCCACGCAAGGTTCTTTGTTTTTAATGGAAAGTTTACGCCAGCACGAAAAGAACACTTGATTCGCGGAATACCGGCCCCTCCAAAAATGGCAACTTCTTCCGTTTAATTGTTTATCCGATTGGGACCATTTTTAACGGGTTAAAATTTTTTTTATTTAAATAACTTAATGGGTAACGTGAATTTTTTATTAAATGAGTAAACGGTTCAAAAAAATGATATTTTTCGTCTCATTCTTGTTTACCTATCTTCGTTATCGTTATTGTTCGCTTTTCTATAATATATTTAAATTTTAAATAAATATAATTAATATATTAAAAATTAAAAATAATAAATAATATATATATGGTAAAATATTTTTCTTTCTTATTTATGTTCTTTCTTCTTTCATGCCATCGTCTTTCACGTAACCATTTCTTGGAGCCAATCCGAAGTTTGATGTTTAGCTCCATTTCTATCTTTATCAATTATCTTCCTCTTTTCTCTGATATGCTCATTTTTTTTTTTTTTAATAAATAAATAAATAAATATATATAATATATATATATATATATATATATATATATATGAAATTAAATATATATTTTTTATATACATTTCTTAAAAGGCCTAACTCAAATCATTTCAGAAGTTGAAGAATCAATTCATTATTTAGTTATTTTTGATAAATTTTTATTTTATCTATTTTTTTAATTTTTAATAAATTATAAATTTAATAAAATAAATTTATTTTATTTTATCGATATTTATTTTTTTTTTTTATTTTTAAGAAAAAAAAAGATTACTTAGGTGCGGCATCATTACTTAAACCCGCATCATTTCAACCGTGAGTAGAGGTGGGCACTGGGCCGTGCCGCCCATGGCACGGCACGGCCCAGGCCCTGATGGGCCGTGCCAGGCACGGCCCGACACTGCTACAGTACCGGGCCGTGCCGGCATGGCCCAGTTTACCGGGCCGTGCCGGGCTCAGAAATTTTTTTCTGTTGGCCCAGCACGGCACGGCCCATGACGGGCCTGGGCCGGCCCGTCGTGCCGTGCCGGCACGGCCCACCTGGGCCATGCCTGGCACGGCCCAGGTGGGCCTGAGCCGTGCCGGCCCAGGTGGGCCATGCCAGGCATGGCCCAGGTGGGCCTGGGCCGTGCCAGGCACGGCCCACCTGGGGCCTGGCCCATGAACAGCTCAAATAAAAAAATTTATAAAAATATATTTTTTTGATAAATTAAAAAATTATTAGGAATAAAGAAATTTTATTAATATAAAGCCACCATAATGGTGGGGGGTTTGGCACAGACCCCTACCAGTTTATTAATTTAAAATTAAAATAGTACAGAAGGGAGGGGGGCTAGGCCTGACCTCTAGAACATAATACAATAAGTAAGAAGAAAAAAATAGAAAGATCGCAACCATCGGATCATCGCCGATCAGATGGATCGCAACCGTCGGATCGATCATCGCCGATGGGATCATGGCTTGGATCGATCGCAACTGTCGGATCGTCTTCGATGGGATAGATCGCAACCGTTGGATTGATCATCCCCGATCGGATCATGGCTTGAATTGATCGCAACCGTCGGATCGTCTCCGATCGGATCGATCGCAACGGTTCGATCGATCATCACCAATCGGGATCATGGCTTGGATTGATCGCAACCGTCGGATCGATCATCGTCGATCGGGATCATGGCTTGGATCGATCACAACCGTCGGATTGATCATCGCCGATCGGGATCATGGCTTGGATCGATCGAAGACGTCAGATCATCTCCGATCGGATTGATCACAATGGTCCGATCGATCATCGCTGATCAGGATCATAGCTTGGATCGATCGCAATCGTCAGATCGTCTCCGATTGGATAGATCGCAACCGTTCGATCGATAATAGCAGATCAGGATCATGGCATGGATCGATCGCAACCGTCTGATCGTCTCTGATCAGATCGATCATCGCCGATCGGGATCATGGCTTGGATCAATCGCAACCGTCGGATCGTCGCCGATCGAATGGATCACAACCGTCGGATCGATCATCGCCGATCAGGATCATGGCATGGATCGATCGCAACCATCGGATCGTCTCCAATCGGATCGATCGCAACCGTTGGATCGATCATCCTTGATTGGGATCATGGCTTGGTCGATCGTAGACATTGGATCATCTCCGATCAGATGGATCGCAATAGTCCGATCGATCATTGTCGATCGGGATCATGGCTTGGATTGGTCGCAACCATCGGATCGTCTCCGATCGGATGGATCGCAATTGTTGGATTGATCATCACCGATCGAGATCATGGCTTGGATCGATCGCAACCGTTGGATCATCTTCGATCGGATTGATCACAACCGTCGGATTGATCATCGCCGACCGGAATCATGGCTTGGATCGATCCAGACGTCGAATCATCTTCGATCGGATGGATCGCAACCGTCGGATTGATCATCGCCGATTGGGATCATGGCTTGGATCGATCGCAGACGTCGGATCATCTCCGATCAGATGGATCGCAACCGTCGGATTGATCATCGCCGATCATGATCATGGCTTGGATCGATCGCAGACATCGGATCGTCTCCGATCGGATTGATCGCAACAGTCCGATCGATCATTGTCGATCGGGATCATGGCTTGTATCGATCGTAACCATCAGATCGTCTCCAATCGGATGGATCGCAACTGTTGGATTGATCATCGCCGATCGGGATCATGTCTTGGATCGATCGCAACCGTCGGATCGTCTCCAATTGGATGGATTGCAACCATCGGATCAATCATCCCCGATCGGGATCATGGCTTGGATCAATCGCAACCGTCGGATCGTCTCCGATCGGATTGATCGCAATGATCTAATCGATCATCGTCGATCGGGATCATGGCTTGGATCGATCGCAATCGTCGGATCCATCATCGCCGATCAGGATCATGGCTTCGATCAGCTGGCTGGTGCCTTGGTGCACATTGTGCTCCAGGCACCAGCCGTGCCATGGCACGGCCCTTGGCACGGCCTATAAAATGGCCAGCAAGGCCGTTCTGGCATGGCCCAGCAGGGCCGTTGCTGGGCCGTGCCAACGGCCCAGCAGGGCCGTGCCATGGCACGGCCCAGCAACGGCCCTGATGGGCCGTGCCATGGCACGGCCCACAAAACGGCCCTGAAGGCCGTTTTGGTACGGCCCAGCAATGGCCCTGCTGGGCCGTGCCAGGCACGGCCCGTGGCCCATTTCTTGATGGGTCACGGGCCGTGCCGAATTTGATTTTTTTTTTTAATGGGCCATGCCTGGCACGATCCATTTGTTAATGGACCGTGCCAAGCACGGCACGATAATTTTTCTGGCACGATGGCTTGGGCCCTGTCTGGCACGGCATGATCTAGTGCCCATGCCTAAGAGGTAAGGCCCCAACTACCTACCAGCTGGATGGTTCTATCGTTATCTAACTGAGTATCTTTATCTTTGCTAGCCAAAGCCACGGATTGAAGGTGACGTGACGCATAGTTGCCGACAGATGCCCTAACGCAATAATTAGAGCCACACCATTACGCCACCCTACCTTGCTTTTTAATTTATACGGTACCATCAAAAGTGTGCAAGAACCTGAACCGTTTATTTGAATTATTATTTTTACGATCCCGACCGAAATTATGATTCATATATGATCATAGCATGATCATATATTTTTAAAATAAATCTTAAAAATAATACCATAAAATTATTTATAAAAATTAAAATTATATATTTCAAAATATTGATATAATATCAATATATATATTAGTACATAAAATTTAAATATCAATCTTTAAGTATGTATCGAGTATTATTAATAATATTAAAAAATTATATATTAATCTCACCCTTGATGTATGACGTCTAAGTTTGGATCGAACAAATAAGTGTTATCATTATCATTTAAAATATGATAATGAAAGATAATAAGCTAAAAATTTAGCAAAAAATTTATATATATCATTATGAATATATCAAAAAAAAATTCATAATAAATTATAAAATAGAATATTTTTTTATAAAAAGTAATACAATATATTATGAAACTAGTTATAAAACCATAAAACTAAACAAATACCAATATAACCTACACAAAATACCAAAATCGCAAGGATATCCATATCCATATCATAATTATCCTATATTGAAAATATATACTAGTAACCTTATATCAATAGCCCGTATCTAACAATCTAATTTGACGTTACACTCGTGCACATGTTGATTTGCATATTAGTGCCTAATATATTAAACTCAATCAATAGTTCATGACTAGTTTAATATAAGCTTTCGGTCGTTAGCTCTCACTCGACCTTCAGCTCTCTTCTGGCGCCCATCGATGTAGGCCAATCTTATCAAAACTAGTACCACGTATCAACAGTAAATATCATATCCATAATTTTTACCATTCATAGCATTACACGAAGTCACTCTTATACACTTCAACATATTAACGATGCATATAGACAAACCTTATGCTAATAATATGTGTCTAACAATCTAACCTACCAATACACACGTATAAGTTGATTTCCATATTAGTGTTTAGCATCTCAGTCAACAGTCCTCCTTTGGTGCCATCAATCTAAACCAATCTTGCTAGAACTAGTACCATGTATCAACAATAATTCATTTTCAAACTAATTCTATAAGTACTTTGTTGATCAAGTATAAGATTAGTGAAAATATAAGATTCCCGATAATATTATCATGATACCACAAACCAAATGTTGCTTAAGTGGAGTGGGAGAATAACTCTGAATTTTAGAGAGAACACCGCTATAGTCCATCTTTAGTAACTAACGTTAGGGATGCTCCCTCAATTTATGCATGATGTTTAATCAAAGATTAGCCAAGTTGACAAAAGATGCTGATGAAATAGCGAGAAAAATTTGGCTAACTACATACATTTGGCTAAGACTAGCTAGTTTAAAACGGACACAAATCCAATCCACTAACATAGTGGAATAGGCTAGTTACATTCTTTATCCTGCTCTAGATCTAGACTGGTTTAAGGGTTGGGCTTAAATATTCTATTTTAAGACAAGCTAAACTGCTAAACGCAGAAATTCAAGGAACGTGTTTAGCTCGCCGCTATTAACGGCTTCAATTCGAGTAGATTTTATTCGACTTATTGAAGAGGTGTTTGGGCCTACAAATAGAGGCTGATAGATGTAAACATCAAGTCACTTGAACTCACTAAATAGTATAACCATTTCAAAGAGGGGTTCCAACCTTAATCATGTGTAATTAAAATAGATAAGCAATAGGGCCTAGAATGCTGCAATTCATTTTGGGAGTTGGTAATGGATCTTGACTAACAAAAACACCTGAAGGAACTAGCAATTAATTATTAAATCAGCAAGAAAACTTAAGCCCACAAGCAGTCATCTCCTGAACATTTGTGTTATTATTACAGGCTTTGAAGTTCATATCTAAGTAGATCAAAATAGAACTAGTTTGAAATATAAATATGCATGATTATGTATAAGACAATGGACGATGGCCATCATATGTCACACTAGTTCTTTTCCTTTCTTGGCAGGGGCTATGCTAGTTCATCCAAGCATCCCAATCTCTTTGCAGTTTCAACACTGCCATCTAAGATCTGCTTCACATCATACCGGAATTTGAACCCCATATCAGCCAGCTTTGTAGATCTACACCCAATACCATGTCCATCTCCCTCCACCCTAAAATGAGACATCAAAATCACAATGGCACCCATATAGAAATGTTCTTTAAAAGAAGAGATCATGGAAGTGTTGAAGCTAGAGCATCACTTACTCTTTGATCACTCTAAACTCAGGATAGTTTTGGGTGTAGTAGTCTACAATCTCTTGCATCGTCGGGTATGCGCTTGCCAAGAGGAACCTACCGGCCATTGAGGGCTTCTCCATACAGAAAATATTGGCCTCACAAACATCTTCAATGTGCACCAAAGGTACTGACCCTAACAATGCCTGTAGGAACTTCATCTGCCTATGTTTCACCTTGTCGCCAGTTAGTGGTGATACCATGCATTGTATGCTCAATGGTGCAGCGGGAAGAACTGCAGCCCCTCCCACTAGGGCGCAAGCTAGGCTTACCACCTCAAATTCTTTCTTCCCTTCTTTGTAGACGTTGTAGCTTAGTACTTCTTTCTCCGACTCTGTCTTCGAGCATATGTAAGACTGAAGACATTTGACATTATGAACATCTTAAATTTGGCCAATTTGAAGACTAGTGGTGGTACAGTGATGAGAAATAAAATTAACTGTAGGAGAAAATTTAGACCTTTTCAAAATCTTCACAGTAAGCAAATGCTAGATGGAGCGGCGTCCAATGGGATTCATCAATAAAATCTTTAAAACCCGTTCCATCTTCCTTCAATGGTGATGCAGCTGTGACAGAACCTGTGTAGATGACTCGCTTCACGGTTCCAGATCTTTCACATAACTGCAACATGCTTCGGACTGCGGCTACTGCAGCTTCTGTTGTGTCTTTATACTGTTTGAGTCTCAGGAATGCTTGAGATATGATGATACATTGAGCATGATAAAAGTAAATAAATTATAATTATCGATCCCTCGTATCAGTGAATTTTGTCATCTTAAAGTTTGTAGAGCTTTTTTATTTTTATTTTTAATTGCCAAGTGCTGCAAGTTACTTCGATTGAGTAGAGTAAGAGAAGAAGTCATAGCTGCACTTTGGATTGAATCAAATACATGTCTGAAATTGAAGTTTGAATTTTGGATCATCGATAGTTATTTAGGTTGAAAACAGGCACAATTGAAATCAAATGAGACGAGATAATTGAAATATCGTGCCTTTCCTGAGTTGAAGAAAGAAGGTTGAACATTTCAAAATTTTTAGGCTCTTTGGTCCACTAATGTGGTTCTTTCTCTGGTGGGCAAGTAACTTCTGTCCTCTGACAAGGACCCGTGAGGTGGGGTTCCATCCAGCCGCCGAAAACCCCGTCGGCACGTCGTGATGGGGGCTACCGGGGCCGGTGGGCGGTTATATTAAAAAATGGGGTAGTAATGCGCTGGGAAAAGAAAAAAAATGCTGTGGTCCAGTCACATCGTGACATTTCGATGCCTTGCTAGCAGAAGGAATCAATGGCACGACTTAAAAAACAAACGTCCAATCTGTTTGTATCAAAGAAACGTAACCTTGTAACTCATCATTTTGGTAAGTAAGAATGATATTTTGATGATCTTTATCCGATTATATTGAAGTAAATTATATATTTTAATACTTCATGTTTAACTCATTTCAGAGTAATATGAGGCTTGTAAAATAATAATAAAAAACATAACCTTTATCATTCAGCGCTCTCCAATCGCATCCGACGATTTAGAAATTTTTTTACAACCACGTCAATTTAAGCCACTCTCTTGGAATCGAAACTGTACCACCTGCTGGCATAAACTGACCTAAACTAAATTTTTATAATAAAAAAATATAACACTTGCGTAGTTCATTTGCTCTCTCTCTCTCTCTCTCTCTCTATATATATATATATATATATATATATATATATATATATATATATATATAGTACATTATAATTTTAGTATAATATAAATGAAAGTCTATTTAATATTTTACATATCATTCTGTTTGGTTTATATTTTTCAAATTCAAATCAAAATTAAATTAATTTTTTTTAGTTTTAAAAATTTCTAAATTGAGACCAAGATATAAAAAATTGATTAAAATTAAATTAAAATTATTTTCTAAATTGATTTTGATATTTAATTTTTTAAAATAATTTTACACATACTTGCATGGCACGACACCGGTCAGGCCCGTCAAGCCTCACCTAAAATGAGGCAGGTCAGGCCTACCGAGCCTCACCTAAAATGAGGCGGTTCACAGCACGGGTCAGACCCACCGGGCCTCACCTAAAATGAGACTGTGCCTGGCACGACCCTTTAATAAACGGGCCGTGCCCATTTTGAGTTGGACCGTGCCAGGGCATGGTACGTTATGAGTCGTACCTAGCACAGCCCGTCATGGCTCAGCCTTAGCCCATGCCTGGCATGGCCCAGGCCGGGCATGGCCCATTTAGGACCTTTCTAGCCGTTTTCAACGGCTAGAAATGGTCCCAAAAATGGTGGGATTTTTTTTTACCATTTAACCCCCCCAACAGTCATATAACATTGAAGGATATTTTCAAAAAAAAAAAAATTGGGACTTCTATAAATAGCCCATTCCTCCCTCATTTTTGCCACACCAAACCAACTATTTTCTCCTTCTCTACTACTATTTCCCTTTTCTAGCAAGTGCTCTAGCAATTTAATTTTTAATTTGCAAGTGTTCTGGCAAGTAGCAAGTGCTCTAGCAAGTGTTTAAGTGCTATACAAGAGAAGATTCTTGTTGAGAAGTTTGAAGTATAAGAGAAAAGATGTCACTTTTTGTTGAGAGGCAAGAGCACAAGAGGAAGCTCAAAAATCTCGGCTCCACGCCTCCACCTATGGTCCTCTTCTTAATCCTTCTTGTGTTTAGTTTTTATTTTTTTGCATTCATTAATTTAAAATTTTAGATATGGCATCTTATGACGAAAGTCATTTTGGCATGCCCCTATTTCTGAGGAAGAGGAAACTAATCCCCAAGTTCCCTCTAGAGCAAGGGTTAGTGAACAGAGTAAAGGTCAAACCTTTTCTCGTAAGAGGACTAGTGATGTTTGGAATGATTTTGATAGAGTTATGGTTGATGGAGTTATGAAAACAAAATGTAGAAAATGTGCAAAACTTTATAGTTGTACTAATACTTTAAGAAGACATCAAGAGACTCATAGAATGCAAGATTTTTATCTGCAAAGTAGCCTTAATATACAAGGATGATCACTTACAAGTACTTTTGCATATAATAATAAAAATCATAGAAAACTACTTGTAAGATGGACAGTTCATGATGAATTACCTTTTAGTTTATATGAATCTTATAATTTTGATCAATATGTTCAATTAGCCCTACAACCTGCTTATAGAAGAATCAGCAGGCGTACATTTAGAAGAGTAGCTATGACAAACTTTTTAGCAATGAAATAAAGTTTAATTGAAACGCTCTCAAATTTAAATGCTAGAGTTTCTTTAACTTCTGATATTTGTTCGGCATAGTAATTATTTTATTACTATTACTGCTTATTATATTGATAATGATTGGCAACTAAATAAATGATTCTTACTTTTCATGCTTTTTATTTTTCGCATTGGGGGCAACAAATTTCAAATGCTATTTATTAAATCGCATGCTAATATAATATTAATGATAAAATAATATCTATTACTTTTGATAATGCATCTAATAATAATTATGTTATTGCATTATTAAAATAGCTCTTTGCATCCCATTTTAGATGGACAATTATTTCATATTAGATGTGCATATCATATATTAAATCTTTCTATTCAAGCTGGCATGGACATAATTCAAGATGTTATTTCAAAAATTAGAAATGCGGTTTTTTTTATTCATGCTTCAAGAGCAAGACTTCAAGAATTTAAATAATTATGTGTAGATCATGGTAAGCATTTAAAAAAAAATTAAACTTGATGTAATTACTCGTTGGAATAGTACCTATACATGATGCATGATGCATATCCATATAAGAACTTATTAAGTACATATATTAATGATCGTAGATAAGGATTTACATCGACTGAAACTGATTGGAGTACGTAAAGGTAAAATTTTAGAAGATTTTTTTATTACTTTTTATAATGCTACAAATGTTCTTTCTGCTATTTATTATCCAACTTCTTGTTCATTTTTACAAAAAGCATATGTAATTAGTGAAAAAATTAAAAAACATAGATATGATGAAATTTTAGCTCCTATTATACATCAAATGGAAGCTAAATAGAATGAATATTAGAATAGGATATGTCCTTTGCATAACTTAGCTATAGCTTTTTATTCTAGAATTAAATTAATTGGCGTAAAAATTTTAATTGATGTATATTGTGAAAACATGTATCATGATCCTGAACCCGCTAAAAATGAGGTAACACGACTTCTTAATGATATTTATGCTTTATATAACAAAAAAATTTGTAGATCTAGAATACCTGCACAAAGCTCTACTTCTTATAGTTCTCGTTCGTCATCTGTTTTTTTATTCATTGCACAAAGAAGACACACACATGCTTTATCTTCTTTATCTTCATCTTCTTCATCTTTAAGTAGTGAACTGGAATTTTATTTACGAAATGATCTTCATTCTGCATATGATGAAGATCAAATAGAGAATCTAGTGTATTAGCTTGGTGGAAGAGTGTTAGAAATAAATATCTTATTATGTCTACTATTGCACGGGATATTTTAGCTGTACCGATGTCCACAGTAGCATCAGAATCCACTTTCAGTGCAGGTCGGGGTGTTCTGGATAAAAAAAAAGTAGGATGACTGACGAGACGGTTGAGATGCTTCTCTACTTCAAAGATTGGTTGGATGCTGAGGCGAGGCTTCAAGATAAAGGTGGACATGACTTACTTAACAAGCGAAGATGATGATGATACAAACACTACTGATGAGTGAGTCATCTCTATTTTTATAATTATATTTTATTTTTTATTATTAAAGTGAGTCTTCTCTAGTTTTTTCTTTTTTTTATTATATTTTAAAGGTCAAGCCTAGCCCCCCTTCCTTTATGTACCATTTTGATTTTAAATTAATAAACTTATAGGGTCTATTCTAAACCCTTCACCATTAAGGTGGCTTCATATTAATAAATCCTTCTTCTCAATAATTTTTTAATTTATTAATTTTTTTACTTAATTTTTTTTAATATTAGGTCCTTGTGGGCCATGCTAGCCCAAGCCCTTATGGGATGTGCCGGACTGGCATGACCCAGGCCCTTATGGTCCATGTCGGGCTGGCATGCGTGCCATACCTTGCCTGGCACGACTGAGCCGTGCCAGCCTAGGCGTCCGGCACCGCCCAGGCCCTTGTGGACCATGTCGGGCTAGCATGCGTGCCGTGTTGTGCCTGGCATGACTGAGCCATGCCAGCCCAAGCCCGCAATGTGTCGTGTCGGGCTTAGTCAGTGGACCAGGCTTTTCAAGCCCGACATGACCCTTGCCAGGCACGACCTGGCTTGTGCCGGCCTAGGCCGGGCCATGAGCGGCCCGGCCTAGTGCCCATATCTAATGCTCAGGATAGGCTATTGGTGAACTTGTTTTATTGTACTTAAGGTAGTGTTTGATAGAAAAATAGCTATTCTTGAATAAGTGTATAGGATAAAGTTTATCCAGAGGATAACTGAGGGAATAATCAGCTTTTTATAATAAGGTAGTGTTTGAAATATGGTTAAATATGGGTTATCCTCTTATTTCCAAAAACTATAACTACGAAAAATAAGTCAAAAAAAAGTTAACTAGAGGGGATAACCTATGTTTAATATAGGGGATAACATGGGGAATAAATATGGTTAAACATGGGTTATCCCTTGAACTTATTCTCTAAGGAATGGAGGAATACCTGCAGTTATTAAAAAAGATAGTTATTCCCTCAACTATTTTCTGAATAAACTCTATCATGTACACTTATCCAAGGATAGCATTTTTTTTATTAAATAGTTCCTAACAGTTTTGCCCTCAAGGGATAAGTTTAGGAAAAAATAGCTATACCTCCCGTCCTTAAGGAATAAGTTCAGGGGATAATTCATGTTATGAGTTATTCCCTTTGGTTAACTTTTTTTTTTTTTTTTTTTTCTAGCTATTCTTCGTAGTTATAGCTTTTAAAAATTAAGAAAGGATATTCAGAAAATATTTCCTTGTTCCCTATTTCAAAAATAATTTTCTCATTTTTGAAAGACTAAAATAATAGAAAGCACAGCAGAATTTAGGTGAAGACAATACAATCACTCAACCGGTTGATACTCTTCGTGCAGTGAAATTTTTTAATTAAGATTCACTCTTCATGCAGTGAATTTTTTTTATTAAGATTTTAGGAGGTGTTGCTCTCGAGTCTTTGACCTAGGTGATTTTTCATTTTAAGTGATCCCTGGTCTCGCTGTTATGCCACTATTTTCAATGATAAAAAAAAGGTATTCTTGCTTTATTGAAAAATAAATGGAGACCAAGAAGAGATTATATATGTAGTTGTCAACGAACCTGAGAGTTGGCGTTGTGTTGCAAGGGAGTGGCAAGGAGGAAGACGAACTCACACCCTTGGATCGCTGCCTCGAATGTGAGAGGATTGTAAAGTTCAGCCTCAAAGAGATGCATCCTGGTGTTGGCTCCAGGGAAGCTCTTCAAGAGCTGTGTCTTCGACTTATCCTCTGCAGATCGAGGAGCGAAATAGCTTAGCTCTTCAGTTCAAGAAAAAAAAAAAAAAAATCAAAGGACAAATTAACATCCATGGATCCTGAGAATGAGAGAAATACCCAAGTTCCTTAGAGTAGCATGGACGACGTAGCCGTTCTTTAGTAGCTTCTTGACGAGCCAAGACCCAAGGTAGCCTGAAGCTCCAGTGACACAAACTTTGCTTCTCCTCTCCATTTGGATCCCAGCTCTCTCCTGCCTTTTCCCTGTTCTTCGTTTTGAACTCCTAGCGCATCGGGCAAGACAAGGTCAATCACTGATTTATATAATAATTATATTAGACGTCCGGCACTGCAGCGGCCCGGACTTATATAAAAAAGCCTTAGCCCCATTAATTAGACTATCCCATTAACAGCTGGCCTAAACCATTAGATTTGTTTAATTTGCGATCCCCCTCAACCGGATTCGAAAACTATATAAGTGTATATTCTAAAAGACAGCATCGAGAAAAAAATAATAAAAAGGAATTCTGAAAAGACTAAAAGATAATTAAGTTGTTAGTCTATCCAAGGCCTGCACATGCCAAGTTGCTCTTCGTATTATTTATAAGTTAACAGGAAGACCATGAAAAGTAAGAGCGAGCATGAGGCATCCCGTTGAAAATTTCAAGGCCCAGATCTATTTATTTAGTCCATAAACCCAAGCGAAGCTTGGTTTATCAGCCCATTCCAATTTTATGCCCTATATTTTATATGATATACCTCGGCTTTCAAAAGTAGGTACATGGGAATATAATTTTTTTTAACCATCTCAACTACCGGATGGTTTCATTAAATCTTTTATATTATATATATATATATATATATTCGAAAGTATAATCTTATGTTGCCGACAAGTCATGTTCCTCCAACGTTGAAAAATGAAGATCCTTCTTTTTGAAGAAGCTCCTGCAAAGAAGTCCCTGGAGACTAATCGCACCAATGAGGACCCTTCGACGCTCAAGTAAGCGACTTGAAAACAATAAAAAAAAAGAGATAACAGGAGATAGCTAGAGAACTTGAGTCAGATCCCTTCTTCATTGTGAGTGTAGATTTTTATACCTTCTCGAAGGTTCCCTTTTCCCTTTCCAGAAGATGGCTAATCCCGGTATATCGTTGTCCGGTAGTGGGCAGGTGGCCAAGCTGACATGGACATGTCGTAACCGATATTGGGCATGTTAGAGGTATCTTGTCCTGCCGGCCGCCTGCCAGACGCGGCGCCACAGGTGGCAGGTGGGCCTGATCATGTCAAACGTGTGTCGTTACGGACAATGGCCATGCGCAGTTGCAGATAGTTACTGGGCAATGTGGCAGCTGTAGGTGATTGGTGGTGGGCCACGTGGTTATGTCAGACGGCTCGAGGACGAAGGGACCCCAGGGCTGAAGCCAAGGGAATGTGAGGTCCGAGACCAAGGGGGCTCCAGGTTCGAGGCCGAGGGGACTTGAGTCCGAGACCGATGGGACATGAGGTCCGAGGCTGAGGGGACTCTAGGTCCGAAGCCGAGGGGACATGAGGTCCAAGGTCGAGGGGACTTGAGTCCGAAGCCAAGGGGACACGAGGCTCGGGGCCGAGGGGTCTTCAGGTCCGAGGCTAAGGGGACTCCAGGCCCGAGGCCAAGGGGACACGAGGCTCGGGGCGGAGGGGACTCAAGTCCGAGGTCGAGAGGACTCCAGGTCCGAGGCCGAAAGGACATGAGGTTCCAGGCCGAGGGTACTCCAGATCCGAGACCGAGGGGATACGAGGCTCGGGGCCAAAGGGTTTGAGACCGAGGGGACTTGAGACGAGGGGGCTACAGAGGCCGAGGGGGCCTCGGAGGCCAAAGCTGAGGATTCTGTTAGTTGCTTTCCGTTAATCCTAACAAGGCTTGATCAGCCATATCACCTTATTTTCTGAAATTTTTACAGTCATTGCATGTCTCTAAGTTATAAATATATAAAGGTAACGCAAACCATAAAAGGCCTAGGAGGGCAGGACAAAGGAAGCCGGCTAAAATTGTGGTTAAGAGCGAAATCAAATCAAGTCACGGGATGTTATCCACTCAATGAGTAGCACCTCAGCTTTCCATCAGATCTTGGATGTAAATAATTAGTTGTCTTAGCAGTCGATTCTGTCAACCTGAGGAGAATATTGTCAGACATGCCACAAGCCCAAGCTGTGGGGACGACTAATAAGATAACCACTGTTCAACATGTACACATTGCATGGATTCCTTAAAAGGTCTAACAAATGAACTATCAGATTAGGGGTTGGATTATATTGATATCTAAAATCAGTCTTTATATATCATCAATAAACGAGATATGTCTTTTATACATGGTAGAGTACCTTCCGGCGAACTTATCCATCTTGCTGCATGAAAAAAGAAGATGAAATGTAAGGGATCCCAAAGTTTTCTAGGAGAAAAATCCTTCAATGCTTAACTTGGTAAAAAATGAATAAAAAAAGATCGTAATGCTCTTGAATGGACTATCTAAAATCTAAATAAGGAATGAACAAAATTTGTTTACATGAAATAATTAGGGTTGCTTTTATGGATATATGAAAGAATTGTTTTTAAGCTAGACTCTTATATTATATGGCCCTTAATGATCCTAGTTCTAGAAGAAGTGGCATCCATGAAAGAATATTCTTCGAAAAGAATAGCCATTTTTTTTCAAAGTAATTTTATGCCAAATAAATAGAATTTAATCAAATTAGCATAGATTGGTGGTTACGAAAGAAAAGTTTTATTGATCAAGATCGACATTCGGAATCGAGAAAACTCCACTAACCAAGGTTGGTCTTAAGAGTGATTTGAATGCTCTCTAAATACTTCTTAGTTTGGAGCCTAAGACGTATGCCTTTTACAAATTATTCATTTAATCAAGTTACGGTTTACCTTCAACCGGCTTCCAACCAACTTACCCTTCAAGCGACCAAGCACCAATTATAAGGTTTAAAGGTTATTTGAGCTACTTTTGATAGAATTTTTTATGGCTATTTGATCGAGTTATCATATCGATTATTATCACTCTTTCATTAAGCCTAGATAATGCTAGGCCTTTTAAGTCAACTTTAATAATTAATCTTGCCAGGTTGAAGCTAAAATTGGCTTAGGTCGGCCTTAATTCTTCAAGTTAGCTAATTTTGATAAGGATCTTGACATTTTAAGCCAGCCTTCACTCTTTAAGTCTAGATTGATTCTTTATGTCTGTTTTGACCCTTCAAGTTGAGCTTATTACTTCTTTAGGTCTACCTTGACTCTTCAATTCACGCTTGATTTTAATCAAGTCGCCTTGATTTTTCAATTCATGCTTGATTCTTCAAGTCAGTCATGACTTTGGTTAGTTGACCTTAAATCATTAGGTCGATTTTTATTTGGTCAATTCAGCCTTCACTCTTTAGTTCAATTAATTTTGATCATGTCGGATTTGACTCTTCAAGTCGAGCTTGATTCTTTAGGTCAGCCTTTTCTCATTAGGTTGACCTTGATTTTGGTCCGATTAGCCTTAACTCTTTAAGCTAGCCTTGACTCTTTAAGTCAACTACAACTCTTCAAATCAACCTTAATTTTTTTTTAAGGTCAGCTATGGTTGATTAGATTACCTTTGATTCTTCAAGTTGAACTTAATTTTTTAGGTTGGCCTTGATTCTTTAGGTCAGTTTTGATTTTGGTTAAGTTAACCTTGACTCTTCAAGTTGAACATAATTCTTCAGGTTGACCTTAACTCTACAAGTCATGCTCGATTCTTTAGGTCATCTTTGACTTTGGTTAAGTTGGCTTTTGTTGACCCTACATTGATTTTGATGATTACAAAATAATTAAGTTATTAATGAATTTGATGTAGAGCTATAATGCAATGCAGGCATATATTAGTTACCAAACTGAAGAAGATGAAATCCAAGCTCTTAACAAGGTCTTTGGTTCAAAAAAGGAAGTTTGAAAGGAGAACAAGACCAATGAAGGATGATTCAAGGCTCAATTGAATGGTATTGAATTGTTTGGGAATACATTATATGAAAAAAATCAAGATGCAAGGACTAGCACTCTTGGATTTATCAAAACTATAAGTTTTCTTGGCCTTAAAATGAGTTTTGTGTTTTAAAGCAAGTTAGCAGGATCTCATGCCAGCTATTGATGTTCAAAATTGAGTAAATAGAGAGTTGATTCCAGTTAATCGGCTAGATAGCCGACTACTATGGTTTATACAAAGAGTTGATTCCAGTTAGTTAATTAGGTAGTTGGCTATTGTGTCTTATACAGAGAGCTGATTTTAATTAGTCGGTATGGTAGCCGACTAATGCCCTGTTAGTCAGCATGGTAGTTGACTAACACAGTGTCAAAAGCTATAATGACTAGTTCTAATACATTTCATGCTTCGAAACTCTTCCAACCATCCTTAATGGCCCAAAATGGCAAGTTAACGTTCTAATCTTGTAAAAGACTATAAATACAAGTTCAAATGGTGAATTTAAGTATGGTTGAAAAACTTTTAAGAGTAATTCAAGAGGATTAAAGGAGAAAGTTAACAAAGTTCTAGCCTTCATTATTTTGAAGAGTAGCTATGCTCCAATGCATTCAAAGCCATCAAAGCTCTTTCAAGTCTCCATTAAACTTTAAGAGAAGATTCTTCAAGTGCTCAAAGCTCTAGCATTCAAGAAGGAGAAGCTCATTTGAGAGGAGGCCTTTCAAATTTGTAAAGTGCATTTATTATTTCATTTGCTCATATAAGAGCTATTTTATTTTGATATTTGTATCATTACTCATTTGTTTGAGTTTCAATTTGGTTGAAACTTGTGTTGGGTGTGCTAAGACGGCAATTGGTGATTTGTAAGGCTATCTCGTACTTGATAAATAAGAAGCTAGCTGGGTTAGCTAGGGTTATAATCATTGGGCAAACGATTAGTGAAGAAAATTCTCAAGAGATCCTTGAGAAGTGGACATAAGTGCAAGGTTTAGCATCGAATCCTTGTGTTTTGTGTGTGATTGACTTACTGTGTATTATTGCTTTTCACCTCACTTCACTTCATTCAAAATTTTTGAACTTAGTTTTTCAAATAGCATGTACTTGCTAAATTTTAAATTTTAAAAAAAGAACCCAATTCATCCTTCTTTTTGGTTGTTTAGTTGGGCAACAAGTGGTATCAGAGTAGGTGCTATTACCCCTATTTGTCTTAACTGATAAAGAGCTAAAGATTTATGGCAACCCAAATTGGTTCCATGTTGACTGAAGGTCAGTCCATAAACAGATCCCTTCTTTTTAATGGCATAAATTATACTTATTGAAAAGCTAGGATAAAAATTTTTATTCAAGCATTTGACTATGATCTATGGAATACCATAATAAATGGCCCTCACACATCCACTCTCAAAATAAATGGTTTTGATGTTCCCAAGTTGAAAGCAGATTGGGATGACCATGATAAAAAATGGCATAGCTCAATGCTAAAGCCATGAATATATTGTATTACTCTCTTGATACAAATGAATTTAATCGTATCTCTACTTGCATTTTTGCTAAAGAAATTTGGGATAGATTAGAGATTATTCATGAAGGTACTAATCAGGTTAAAGAGTCAAAGATAAATATGCTGGTTCATAAAATGAACTGTTTAAAATGGAGTCAAATGATTCTATAACTAAAATGTTTACTCGCTTTACTGATATTATAAATGGTCTTAAAAGTCTTGGCAAAGCATATAATAACAGTGAGCTTGTCAAAAAAGTTCTTAGATCTTTGCCCATGTCTTAAAAAGCCAAATTAATTGCAATCCAGAAGGCAAAAAATCTTAATGTCCTTCCACTAGAGTGGCTGGTGGGATCCCTCATGACTCATGAACTTCAACTCAAGCAACACTTTGATGAGGAAGAAACAAAGAAGAAGAGAACCATGGCCCTAAAAAGCTCCAATCAAAAGGATGAAACTGATGAGCTCTCAGATGAAAGTGATGAGGATGATGAACTTGCTCTCACCATTAGAAAATTTAAGAGATTCATAAGGAGAAAGAAGCAAGGAATAAAGAGGAGGCCCATGACGAAAAGAGAATCCAACAAAGAAAAGAAGCAACCTCTTGTATGTTATGAATGCAAGAAACTAGGACATTTTAAATTTGAATGTCCTCAATTGAAGAAAGGTACAAAAAAATTTAAGAAGAAAGCAATGATGGCATCATGGAGTGATAGTGAAGACATAAGTTCAGATGAAGAAAAATAAGAAGTACAAACTTGTATCTTATGGCTCGTGAAAAGGAGGTAAATTCTAACCCCTTTGATGATTTCACATTTGATGAACTACAAAATACCTTTTATGATTTACTTGATGAATTTAAGAAATTAGGTACTAAGAACAAAGATTTGAAAATTCAAGTTTAAAATTTAACTTTGGAAAAAGAAAGATTTTTGAAAGAAAAGGATGTTTTAACATAAGAAAATAAGAAATTAAAGAATGAAGTTGATAAACTTAAATCTATTATTGATAAATTTAGTTTGAGCTCTAATAAATTACAAATGATTCTTGAAAGTCAAAGAGTCATTTTCAACAAAGCCAGTTTAGGTTACAATCCCTTAAAAAGATAAATTTTTTTGAAAAACATCTTTGTCCCTTTAAATGATTTACCCAAAGTCACTTGTTTTAAATATGGTAAATTAGGACATAAGCTCATGTATGCTATTATCACATTTACAATAATTTTAAGAAGATATAGATTCCAAAAGAAACCATCCTAACTAATCTCAAAGGATCCAAGAAATCTTGGGAACTTAAAGACAAAACTTAAATTAATGTTTGTAGGTGTGTCTTGTGATCTGAGGAGTAAAAATGAAATAGTACTTAGATAGTGGATGCTCAAGACACATAACGGATGATAAATCTTAATTTATCACTTTGGAAGCCAAGGATAGAGGGATGGTCACCTTTGGAGATAATGACCAAGGTAAAATTATTGGCATTGAAAAAATTAGTATCATTCCCTCTACTTTTATAGAAAATATACTTCTTGTTAATGACTTGAAACATAATCTATTAAGTATTAGTCAATTATGTGATAAAGATTTTAAAATTATTTTTAAATCATCTTTTTGTATGGTTACTAATCCTGCTGATGATTGCATCAAATTTATTGATTATAGGCATGAAATGTTTACATTGTAGATTTAAATAATTTGAATGACCAAAATATGGAATGTTTAGTTGCCATGAATGCTAAAATTAATGAAACTAGTTAGTTATGGCATCATAGGCTTATACGTATTAGCATGAATTTACTTTCAAAATTAATCAAAAGAGATTTAGTCAATGATTTACTAAAATTAAATTTTAAAAAAGATAAGATTTGTGATGCATGTCAATTAGGAAAATAAACTATAGTCTCTTTTAAATCTAAGAATATAGTTTCAACTACTAGACCTTTGGAACACCTACATATGGATTTGTTTAGACCGATTATAACCATAAGTCTAAGTAGTAAACATTATGGTTTTGTGATTATTGATGATTTCCCTTGTTTTACATGGGTTTTATTTTTAGCAAATAAAGATGAAGCATTTTTAGCATTTTTGAAGCTTTTTAGAAAAATAACAAATAAAAAAGGTTTTCAAGTTTTATCAATTCGCAGTGATCATAAAAAAGAATTTAAAAATTAAAAATTTAAAAAATTGTAATAAAAAAGGAATTGAGCATAATTTTTCTGCACCTAGGGCACCATAAAAAATGGTGTAGTTGAAAGAAAAAAATAAAACTCTTGAAGAAATGGCCTGAACCATACTATGTAAAAGTAATCTCTAAAAATATTTTTGGGTTGAAGCAATTAATACAACATGCTTTATTTTAAATTGAGCCTTGATTAGACTTATTTTGAAAAAGACCCCCTATGAGCTTTGGAAAAGAAGAAAACCAAATATTAGATATTTTCATATTTTTGGATGTCGGGGTTTTATCCTAAATAATGGTAAAACTAATCTTAATAAATATGATGCAAAATCTAATAAAGAAATTTTTTGGTTACTCTTCTAGTAGTAGAGCATATAGAGTATTTAATAAAAAAATATTAGTAGTAAAAGAATCAATCCATGTTGTATTTGATGAAACTAATGATCTTTCATCAAGGAAGAGAGAGGTAACTGATGATGCAGATATACTTAAAGATGGAGTAAAAGAGCTTACACTGAAGGAGAAAGAAAGTTCAGATGATCAAACTAGCTAAGAAGATGGTAATTAATGAATCAATCTAATAAGCTGAACCTCAAGGTATTCATGAATTGCAAAAGGAATAGAGGTATGCCCATAATCACCCCAAAGAACTTATCATGGTAGTCTATCACAAGAGGTAAAAACTAGATCTTCTTATAAAGATGCATGCAATCATTTTTAGCCTTTGTATCTCAAATTGAACTTAAGTGTTATGATAAAGCAAAAGATGACATTGATTGGATTAATGCTATGCATAAGGAATTGAATCAATTTGATAGAAATAATGTGTGGATTATAGTTGTTAAACCTAAAGACTACCCTATAAATGAAACAAAATGGGTATATAGAAATAAATTAGATGAGCATGAAAACATTATTAGAAATAAGACAAGATTGGTAGCTAAGGGTTACAATTAAGAAAAAGAAATTGATTTTGATGAAACCTATGCACTTATAGCTAGATTAGAAGTAATTCGACTTTTACTTGCATTTACTTGTTATATGAATTTTAAATTATATTAAATGGATATCAAAAGTATATTTTTAAATGATTATATTGTTGAAGAAGTCTATGTAGAGCAACCATCTAATTTTGAAAGTCATGAATATCCAAACCATGTGTTTAAATTGAACAAAGCCTTATATGTTTTGAAACAAGCACCTCGGGCTTGGTATGAAAGACTGAGTAATTTTTTGATTAGTAATAATTTTGTTAGAAAAAATATTGATACAACATTATTCATAAAAAGAGAAAATGATGATATATTAATTGTGCAAATCTATATGGATGACATCATTTTTAGAGCTACTGATGAGTCATTATGTCAAGATTTTGCTAAACTCATGCAGGGAGAGTTCAAGATGAGCATGATGGAAGAACTCAATTATTTTTTTGGACTTCAAATAAAGCAATTAGAAGATGGAATCTTCATCAACCAAAACAAGTACATCAAGGAGATACTAAAGAAATTTGGTATAGAGAATTTCAAAAGTGCTGGTACCCCTATGAGCTCATTATGCAAACTTGATTCAAATAAAAATAGTAAATATATAAATTTAAAACTTTATAGAGGTATAATAGGTTTTTTATTATATTAACTACAAGTAGATCAAAAATTTTGTTTAGTGTATGCATGTGTGTCAGATTTCAAGCTGATCCTAAGGAAACACACTTAAATGTTGTAAAAGAATTTTAAGATATCTGAATGAAATTAAAAATCTTGGTCTTTGGTATACAAAACAATTATTCGTCAACTTAATTGGTTATTCAGATTCTAATTTTGCTAGTTGTAAAATTGATAGAAAATATATTAGTGCAACTTGCCAATTCTTAGGAGTTAACTTAATCTCTTGGTTTACTAAGAAGCAAATTTTGGTGGCATTATTTATGGTGAGGTCGAATACATTGTAGTTGAAAGTTGCTATGCTCAAATCTTATAAATTAAGCTGCAATTAGAGGATTATGGCATCAAATTTAAAGACATCCCCATAAGATATGATAATACTAGCACCATCAACTTGACTAAAAATTCAATTCAACATTCTAGAACTAAGCAAATTGTGTTGACCCAATTATTGATTTTGATGATTAACAAAAGACATGAGTATATTCACTATGTTTCTGACAGATTTAATAAGTATTTCAGGAGTTAAAAATGTTTAATCAATCAAAAGGGATAAAGGAATAAGTTTTGAATCACATTTTAAAAGGAAATTTTTCAAAGTTCAGAACTTGGAGTCAACACCCAAATAGTCTGGAGCCGACCCCAAGGCGTATCAGAAGGTTTCTAGATTTTGGCATGGTCTGGAGTCGACACTCAGTGTTTTGGAGCCGACTCCAACCTGAGATACAGAGAAGTGCATTCTATTTTAGTTTTTGGAGCCGACACCTAGAATTCAGGAGCCGACACCTAAGAGTTCGGGAGCCGACACCTAAGTTTCTAGAGCCAACTCTAACCTAAGAACAGAAAGCATGTTTTATGGACATTTCTGGAGCCGACACTCTTGGATTTCGGAGCCGACTCCCGAAAGCAACGAGCCGATACTTAACTTTCTCGGAGCCGACTCCTCAACAAACTTTTTCTTTGCTATTTTTGGATACCCGACCTGGAGCCGACACCTAAAAAGTTGGAGCCGACTCTAACCTGTCAGGAGCAAATTTTTAATTGTCAGAACGGACTCCAACGGTAACATTTTTTTTCACCTAACTTCTAACGGCTATTTCTTTTTGTGTGTAGAAACATCCAAGCATCTCATAACGGCTATATTTTTCACCTAACCTTGGATTGAAGACTATAAAAGGAGGAATGTCTGTCCATTTGAAAAAGAAGAGATAAATAAAAAATATAGAGCAAAAAGGAGAGAAATTAAAAAGGAAAAACTCTGAGCTTAAGTCTATCAATCCTAGAAAGTTGAAAGAGAAATCCACAAGCTTTTAAAGATCAAATCAAGGAGATTTCCAACATTTGAAGAGAAAAAGCAAAAGCCCCAAATCCTAAACTTCTCTACTGCGTGAAGAAACTGAGCTGAGGCTGATTCAATCTTTCAAAGGAGAAGAGGAAAAGAAGAAAAGAAGAAAAGCATACATTCAAAGAGCTTCAATCAGGCTTTTCTTACCCTATTTATTTTATTGAATATCTGCTCACTTAAGGAGCTGTTTAAGTGTTGTATTGAAATCTTTATTGTTTTCAAACTGTTGTTTGCTAATTCAATCAGGGGATTGAATTAGTGGAGGTAGTATACCTCGGGACAAGCTAAGGATAGCTTGTGTTTGGGTTTTGTGCTGCTGAGCTCGGTAAAACCAGCTGGGTTCGTTGTGATCCCAAGGAAAACAACAAGTTTTGAGTTGTGAGCTTGTAAAATAACTCGACTGTAATCAAGAGGATTATAGTATGGGCCCAAGTGCTACTTGGGAGTGGATGTAGGTGTTGGATACACCGAACCACTATAAAATCTTTGTGTTTGCCATGCTTTATCTCTTTGTCTCTTCCTATCTCATTATTTGAGCCTAGCATTTATCTTGCACTCAATCTCCTTTATTTCAAAGCACATAATTTTAAAAAGCTAATTTTTTTTAGCGACCCAATTCACCCTCCCCCCTCTTGGGTTGCCATCTGGGCCAACAATTGGTATCAGAGCTTGTACTCATTGTTTATTTGATCAAACGATCAAGAGCTAAAGATCCAAATGGCAGCTCAAGCTGGATCTTTATTTGCTGAAGGTCATTCTACAAATAGACCTCCTTTATTTAATGGTTCAAACTACTCTTATTGAAAAGCTAGAATGAGAATTTTTATTCAAGCGTTAGATTATGAACTATGGAGTGTAATCACTAATGGACCTAGCACACCCACACACATAGTAGATGTTTCAATAGTTCCTAAACCCGAAAGGTATTGGAATGAGAACGATAGAAAAATGGCTCAGCTCAATGCTAAGGCCATGAATGTTTTATATTATGCATTAGATGCTAATGAGTTTAATAGAATTTCTACATGTATTTCTGCAAAAGAAATTTGGGACAGATTAGAAGTTACCCATGAGGGTACTAATCAAGTCAAAGAATCAAAGATTAATATTCTTGTTCATAAATATGAATTGTTTAGCATGGAATAAACTGAATCTATAACCTGCATGTATACAAGATTTACTGATATTGTGAATGGTTTAGAGAGTCTTGACAAGACCTATACTAACTCTGAATTGGTTCGTAAAATCCTTAGGTCTCTTCCAAGGACATGGGAAGCAAAGGTGACTGCAATCCAAGAAGCCAAGGACCTAAATATCTTACCTTTGGAGGAGCTACTTGGATCACTAATGACTCATTAGTTAACCATGAAACAACATATAGAGGAAGACGTCAAGAAGAAAAAAATAATTGCCCTCAAAGCTGCATAAATTAAAAAAAGCAACAGTGATGAAGAAGATGATGATGATGAGGAGACTGCACTCCTTGCTAAGAAATTTAAAAGATTTATGCAAAGAAAGAGACCCTTCCACAAGAAAAAATTTGGAACAAAGATGGAAGGTAAAAAAGAAAAGAAAAAGACAAGGATAAAGAGAAAGACCCCCTCATATGCTATAAATGTAAGAAATCGAGGAACTTTAGATATGACTGTCCTCAATTAAAAAAGGGTACAAGAAAAAGAAAAAGGCATATTTTGCAACATGGAGCAATAGCGAGGAATCCTCTTCTGAGAAGAACAAAAGAGGTTGCAAACATTTGTTTTATGGCAAATGATGATAAGGTAAGTACCAAAACTCATGACTTTACCTTTGATGAATTGTTTGATGCATTTAACGAACTAGTTAGTGATTTTAAAGTTTTAAAAAAGAAAAGCAAATCTTTGAAAAATGATAATTTAAATCTTGTCAAAGAAAAAGATAAACTAACCCATGAAATTGAAGAATTGAAATATGAAATAAGAATTTGCTAAAAGAAAAAGAATCAATTTCAAATGAAAATGTCAATTTAAAGATAGAAGTTGATAAATATAAAAATATAGTTGATAAATTTACATATAGCTCTAAAAAACTAATTTGTTATTGAGTAATCAAAGAGCTGTATTTGATAAGGCTGGATTAGGTTATAGGCCTAATAAGAAACAAAAGTATGTTAAAAATTTCTTTAGAAAGGAACATGAGAAAAATGAGGTCTCATGTTATTACTGTAACAAAAAAGGGCACAAAGCCTATGCATGCAATTTTAAAAAATTAATAAGAATTTAAATATTAAAGGAAAGAAAATATGGGTTCCAAAAGGAACAATCTTCGTTGCTACTAACCATGAAGGACCCAAGAAAGCTTGGGTACCTAAACAAAAAGTTTGATTACTTTGCAGGAGTGTCTTGCGCTAAAAGATCAAAACGAAAGTGGTATCTTAATAGCGGCTGCTCAAGGCACATGACGGGTCACAAGGATTAATTCATCACCCTTGAGGATAAAAGAGGAGTAGTAACCTTTGAAGATAACAGCAAAGGCCAGATTATGGGCTTTGGTAAAATTCAGATAACTCCCTCCACTTTTATTAAAAACGTTCTTTATGTAGATGGTTTAAAGCATAATTTAATTAGTATTAGCCAATTGTGTGATAAAGGTTTCAAAGTTTCATTTGAAGCTTCTATCTGCATTGTTTCTAATCCTATTGACAATAGCATTATATTTACTGGAAGTAGAAATGACAATGTATATTTAATTGATTTAGACAATCTGTCTACTAATAGTCATTGCTTAGTTGCTGATAATGCTAATGTAAATGAGATTGGATGGTTGTGGCATCATAGATTAGGTCATGCAAGCACATACTTGATTTCAAAATTAATTAGAATGGATTTAGTTAAAGGACATCCAAAGTTAGATTTTGAAAATAATAGAATTTGTGATGCATGCCAATTTGGAAAACAAATTAGAAACTCTTTCAAATCCAAGAATGTTGTTTCCACTTCTAGGCCACTAGAGCTACTTCATATGGACCTTTTTGGACCAACTAGAACAACTAGTCTAGGAGGAAAGAAATATGGTCTTGTGATAGTAGATGATTATTCTAGATTTACTTGGGTATTGTTTTTGGCTCATAAGGATGAGACTTTCTTAATATTTCTAAAATTCTTCAAGAAAGTCACTAATGAGAAAAATAACACCATAGTGCCTCTTAGAAGTTATCATGGCACAGAATTTGAAAATCACTTATTTAAAAATTTTTGCATTGAACATAGCATTAATCATAACTTTTCTACACCTAGAATACCACAACAAAATGGAGTTGTAGAAAGAAAGATAGAACTTTAGAAGACATGGCCTGTACCTTACTATGTGAAAGCAACCTACCAAAATACTTTTGGGTGGAAGCTATAAACACGGCATGTTGCATCCTTAATAGAGCTTTAATTAGGCCAATTCTTAAGAAAACTCCTTATGAATTATGGAATAATAGAAAACCTAACATTAGTTATTTTCATGCATTTGGTTGTAAATATTTCATTCATAATAATGGTAAGAACAACTTAGAAAAATTTGATGTAAAATCTGATGAAGGCATATTCTTAGGATATTTAACAACTATAAAGCCTTTAGATTATTTAACAAAAGGAACTTAATAGTAGAAGAATCTATTCATGTAGTTTTTGATGAATCCTTAGCATCAAGTTCAGAAAAGATTGATGATGAGGAAGATACAAATTTGCTAGAAAGAGATATTAAAAAATTATATAGATGTATCTTCAGATCATGAACAAGAAGCTAAAGATGATGATTCCACTAGGGTTGATGTTATTGATACTACTCGCAATGATGTATATCTACCTAGAGATTGGAGATATGCTTATGGTCATCCTAAGGAATTGATTATAGGTGATCCATCTCAAGGTGTAAGAACTAGATCATCCATGAGGAATATCAATAATCATCTTGCATTTGTATCTCAAATTGAACCTAAAACTATAGAAGAAGCTAAAAAAGATAGTAATTGGATACTAGCTATGCAGGAGGAATTAAATCATTTACTAGAAATAATGTATGGTCCTTAGTTGATAGACCTAAGGTCATTCAGTTATAGGATCTAAATGGGTATTTAGAAATAAACTAGATGAAAATGGCAGAGTAATTAGAAATAAAGCTAGATTAGTTGCAAAAGGATACACTACAAGAAAATACTGAAATAGCGACGCAAATTTAGCGACGCCAAATTGCGTCGCTAAATTGCGACCACTTTGCGACGCCTTGAGACAACAAAATATTGCGACGCATTAGCGACTCATTAGCGACTCAATTAACCAAAAAATCAAAAAAAATTATATTTTTAATATTGCGACGCAAATATTGCGTCGCAATATTTTTAAATTAATTTTTTATAAAATATAAATATCGATAAAAATATTGCGACGCAATATTTGCGTCGCAATGTTTTAGCAGAATTAAAAAAATTAAATTTTTAATATTGCGACACAAATATTGCGTCGTACTATTTTTAAATTAATTTTTTATAAAATATAATATCAATAAAAATATTGCGACGCAATATTTGCGTCGCAATATTTTTAGCAGAATTAAAAAATTAAATTTTAATATTGCGACGCAAATATTGCGTCGCAATATTTTTAAATTAATTTTTTATGAATATAAATATCAATAAAAATATTGCGACGCAATATTTGCGTCGCAATGTATGTAGCAGAATTTAAAAAATTAAATTTTTAATATTGCGACGCAAATATTGCGTCGCAATTTTTTAAATTAATTTTTAATGAAATATAAATATCATTAAAAATATTGCGACGCAATATTTGCGTCGCAATCTTTTTAGCAGAATTAAATATTTTAAATTTTTAATATTGCGACGCCAATATTGCGTCGCAATATCTTTAAATTAATTTTTATGAAATATAAATATCAATAAAAATATTGCGACGCAATATTTGCGTCGCAATGTATGTAGCAGAATTTAAAAAATTAAATTTTAATATGCGACGCAAATATTGCATCGCAATTTTTTTAAATTAATTTTTAATGAAATATAAATATCATTAAAAATATTGCGACGCAATATTTGCGTCACAATCTTTTTAGCAGAATTAAATATTTTAATTTTTAATATTGCGACGCCAATATTACGTCGCAATATCTTTAAATTAATTTTTTATGAAATATAAATATCAATAAAAATATTGCGACGCAATATTTGCGTCGCAATGTATGTAGCAGAATTTAAAAATTAAATTTTTAATATTGCGACACAAATATTGCGTCGCATATTTTTAAATTAATTTTTATGAAATATAAATATTAATAAAATATTGCGACGCAATATTGCGTCGCAATGTTTTTAGCAGAATTAAATATTTTAAATTTTAATATTGCGACGCAAATATTGCGTCGCAATATCTTTAAATTAATTTTTTATGAAATATAAATATCAATAAAAATATTGCGACGCAATATTTGCGTCGCAATATGTAGCAGAATTAAATATTTTAAATTTTTAATATTGCGACGCAAATATTGCGTCGCAATATTTTAAATTAATTTTTATGAAATATAAATATTAATAAAAATATTGCGACGCAATATTTGCGTCGCAATGTTTTTAGCAGAATTAAATATTTTAAATTTTAATATTGCGACGCAAATATTGCGTCGCAATATTTTTAAATTAATTTTTTATGAAATATAAATATCAATAAAAATATTGCGACGCAATATTTGCGTCGCAATGGTTTAGCAGAATTAAAAAAATTAAATTTTAATATTGCGACGCAAATATTGCGTCGCAATTTTTTTAAATTAATTTTTTATGAATATAAATATCAATAAAAATATTGCGACGCAATATTGCGTCGCAATGTTTTTAGCAGAATTAAATATTTTAAATTTTTAATATTGCGACGCAAATATTGCGACGCAAATATTGCATCGGTCGTCGCCGATCGGGATCAGGTCTTGGATCGATCGCAACCGTCGGATCGTCGCCGATCTCGGACGGATCGCCACGGTCCGAGATCGGTCGTGGCCGAATCGGGATCAGGGCTTCGATCGATCGCAACCGTCGGATCTTTGCCGATCGGACCGATTGCCGCGGTCCGCGATCGGTCGTCACCGATCGGGATCAGGGCTTGGATCGATCGCAAGCGTTGGATCGTCGCCGATCTCGGACGGATCGCCACGGTCCGAGATCGGTCGTGGCCGATAGGGATCAGGGCTTGGATCGATCGCTACCGTCGATCGTCGCCGATCTCTGACGGATTGCAACTGTCCGAGATAGGTCGTCGCCGATCGGGATCAGGGCTTGGATCGATCGCAACCATCGTATCTTTGTCGATCGGACCATTTGCCACGGTCCGAGATCGGTCGTCGCCGATCGAGATCAGGGCTTGGATCGATCGCAACCGTTGGATCGTCGCCGATCTCGACGGATCGCTACGGTCCGAGATCGGTCGTGGCCGATCGGGATCAGGGCTTGGATCGATCGCTACCGTCGGATCTTTGCCGATCGGACCGATTGCCGCGGTCCGCGATCGATCGTCACCGATCGGGATCAGGGCTTGGATCGATCGCAAGCGTTGGATCGTCGCCGATCTCGGACGGATCGCCACGGTCCAAGATCGGTCGTGGCCGATAGGGATCAGGGCTTGGATCGATCGCTACCGGATCGTCGCCGATCTCTGACGGATTGCAACTGTCAGAGATAGGTCGTCGCCGATCGGGATCAAGGCTTGGATCGATCGCAACCGTCGTATCTTGTCGATCGGACCATTTGCCACGGTCCGAGATCGGTCGTCGCCGATCGAGATCAGGGCTTGGATCGATCGCAACCGTTGGATCGTCGCCGATCTTGGACGGATCGCTACGGTCCGAGATCGGTCGTGGCCGATCGGGATCAGGGCTGGGATCGATCGCAACCATCGGATCTTTGCCGATCGCAACCGATTGCCGCGGTCCACGATCGGTCATCACCGATCGGGATCAGGGCTTGGATCGATCGCAAGCGTGGATCGTCGCCGATCTCGGACGGATCGCCACGGTCCGAGATCGGTCGTGGCCGATAGGGATCAGGGCTTGGATCGATCGCTACCGTCGGATCGTCGCCGATCTCTGACGGATTGCAACTGTCCGAGATAGGTCGTCGCCGATCTCGGACGGATCGCCACGGTCCGAGATCGGTCGTGGCCGATCGGGATCAGGGCTTGGATCGATCGCAACCGTCGGATCGTCGCCGATCTCGGACGGATCGCACGGTCCGAGATCGGTCGTGGCCAATCGGGATCAGGGCTTGGATCGATCGCAACCGTCGGATCTTTGCCGATCGGACCGATTGCCGCGGTCCGCGATCGGTCGTCACCGATCGGGATCAGGGCTTGGATCGATCGCAAGCGTTGGATCGTCGCCGATCTCGGACGGATCGCCACGGTCTGAGATCGGTCGTGGCCGATAGGGATCAGGGCTTGGATTGATCGGATCGTCGGATCGTCGCCGATCTCTGACGGATTGCAACTGTCCGAGATAGGTCGTCGCCGATCGGATCAGGGCTTGGATCGATCGCAACCGTCGTATCTTTGTCGATCGGACCATTTGCCGGTCCGAGATCGGTCGTCGCCGATCGAGATCAGGGCTTGGATCGATCGCAACCGTTGGATCGTCGCCGATCTCGGACGGATCGCTACGGTCCGAGATCGGTCGTGGCCGACGGAATCAGGGCTTGGATCGATCGCTACCATCGGATCGTCGCCGATCTCTGACGTTGCAACTGTCCGAGATAGGTCGTCGCCGATCTGGACGGATCGCCACGGTCCGAGATCGTCGGCGCCGATCTCGGACGGATCGCCACGGTCCGAGATCGGTCGTGGCCGATCGGGATCATTACAAATTTTATAGAATAAATTGTGATGCAATTATCGTCATAATTATTAACATTAATTATAAATATAATCATTTATAAATACTAACAAATAGCTTGCGACGCCTTAGCGACACAGTTTAAAAAATATGAATAAATATTGCGACAAAATATATGTGTCGCAATATTATAGAATACATATAACTTATTAAAATATTAAAAAATATTTTGCGACGCAATTTTGTCGTCGCAATTATTATAATAAATTTAAATATTTTCATTAAAAAATATTTAAAAAATAATTGCGACGCACTTATTGCGTCGCAATATATGTAATACTTTTTTTATTAATCAATTAAATTATTAAAAAAATATTGCGACGCCTTAGCGACGCAATTATTAGAAAATAAAATTATTTTTCCCACCGGGTGATGGCGCCAATTTAGCGACGCTTTAGCGACGCATTTATTGCGTCGCTATATTTCATAAAAGTTTTTTTTACATTTATTAATGATGGATTAGCGACGCCCACGTGTGTCGCTAAAAAAAAAAAAAAATTATTGCGACGCAATTAGCGACGGCCAAATTGGCGTCGCTAATTACCTTTATATAAACCCCCTTTCTTCTTTCCTCCTTCCGGTCTGACCTAGCTGCCGCCGCCGTGACTCCCAGCCCCCCGAAACTCCGGCGATCTCCTTCGACTCCCAGCCCCCCCGAGGATCTCCTCCAACTCCGGCTACCCGGCCAAGGCGAACATCAACAAGGTTAGGCCCAAAAATCCAAAAAAAATTTTTTTTTTTCTGTTTTTTTTTTTATTTACCTGCTGCCGCGTCTCCGGCCACGGCAGGACCGTGGCCGTCTTCTCCGGCCACGGCCGCTGCCGTGGCCGGAGTGGCCACCGTGGCCACGTTATAAAAAAAAAATTTTTTTTTTAAACAGGGGGGAGGGGAGGAACCCCCCCCCCCGCCCCCCTTTGTATTCATGTCCGGCCACGGCAGCGGCCGTGGCCGGACAAGGCGGCCCGGCCGCTTGCCGTGGCCTGGCCAAGGTGGCCAGCCACTTTTTAAAAAAAAAAATTTTTTTTTTTTAAACAGGGGGGAGGGAGGAACCCCCCCCCGCCCCCCCTTTTATTCATGTCCGGCCACGGCAGCGGCCGTGGCCGGACAAGGCGGCCACGGCCGCTGCCGTGGCCTGGCCAAGGTGCCAGGCCACTGTTTTAAAAAAAAAAATTTTTTTTTTTAAACAGGGGGGAGGGGAGGAACCCCCCCCCCCCCGCCCCCCCTTGTATTCATGTCCGGCCACGGCAGCGGCCGTGGCCGGACAAGCGGCCACGGCCGCTGCCGGGCCTGGCCGGCCAAGGTGGCCAGGCCACTGTTTTAAAAAAAAAAATTTTTTTTTTTAAACAGGGGGGAGGGGAGGAACCCCCCCCCCCCCCCCGCCCCCCCTTTGTATCATGTCCGCCACGGCAGCGGCCGTGGCCGGACAAGGCGGCCACGGCCCTGCCGTGGCCGTCTTCTCCGGCACGGGCTGCCATGCGGTGGCCAAGGTGGCCAGGCCACTGTTTTAAAAAAAAAAATTTTTTTTTTAAACAGGGGGGAGGGGAGGAACCCCCCCCCCCCGCCCCCCCTTTGTATTCATGTCCGGCCCGGTCAGCGGCCGTGGCCGGACAAGGCGGCCACGGCCGCTGCCGTGGCCGTCTCCGGCCACGGCCGCTTGCCATGGCCGGCAGTGGCTGGCCAAGGTGGCCAGGCCACTGTTATAAAAAAAAAAATTTTTTTTTTTAAACGGGGGAGGGGAGGAACCCCCCCCCCCCCCCTTTGTATTCATGTCCGGCCACGGCAGCGGCCGTGGCCGGACAAGGCGGCCACGGCCGCCGTGGCCGTCTTCTCGCCGCCACGGCCGCTGCCGGGCCGGCAGTGGCCTGGCCAAGGTGGCCAGGCCACTGTTATAAAAAAAAAATTTTTTTTTTTTAAACAGGGGGAGGGGAGGAAACCCCCCCCGCCCCCCCTTTGTTTTCATGTCCGGCCACGCAGCGGCCTGGCACGGTGGCCGGCCACGTATCAAATTTTTTTTTTTTTTTTTTTTTTAAGAGGGGGCCGGGGAGGGGAGAAACCCCCCCCCCTTTATTTTCTTGTCCGGCC
>UESW01002414.1:143640-168667 GCA_900491605.1 Calamus simplicifolius
GCCAACCTGAATGGATGGATGGGCCTAGGATTAGGTGCCCATGCAACTTCCACAGGTGTCAGAATAAAGCCTACAGAGATGTGGAAACTGTTAAGGTGCATTTGTGTAAGAAGGGTTTTGTTCCTGATTACTATGTTTGGTACTGTCATGGTGAACCAGAGGATATTCCAGCAGTTGTTATAGGCCAACAAGAGTCAATTCCCGTAGATGAACCATTTGTGAATTTAAACACATATGAACAAATGGTGATGAATGCATCGGGTAATGACTTCAATCAGAATACATTTATGGAAGAACCAAATCCAGAAGCACAACAATTTTACGATATGTTGCGTGCTGCAAATCAAGAATTGTATCCTGGGTGTGAGGGTCATTCCCAGTTCTCTACAGCTGCTCGAATGTTGAATATTAAGGCAGAACATCGATTATCAGAAAAGGCGTTCAATTCTGTAGCTGAGTTAATCAAAGAAATTCTGCCAAATGATAATGTTGCCGCAGACAGTTTTTACGCAACAAAGAAGTTGTTGCGTGGGCTTGGGCTCCCAGTTAATAAGATCGATTGTTGCTTGAACAATTGTATGATATTTTGGGGTGAAGACTCAGAGCTGAGATGGTGTAAGATTTGTGGGCAATCGAGGTTCAAAAACACCGAAGGAGGAGCCGGTACAAGTAGGAGGAAAAGTGTGCCTTACAAGAGGATGCATTACTTTCCTCTTACCCCACGCCTGCAGAGATTATACAGATCTGAGGCAACAGCTGCTGATATGAGATGGCATGCCGAACATGAATCTAAAGAGGATGAAATGCGGCATCCATCAGATTCAAAGGCTTGGAAGCATTTCAATGAAAATCATCCTGATTTCGCTGAAGATATAAGGAATGTGAGATTAGGTCTTTGTACCGATGGCTTCCAACCATTTGGTCAAGCGGGGCAACAGTATTCATGTTGGCCTGTGATACTGACTGTATATAACCTTCCTCCGTGGAAGTGCATGAAAGATCCTGCAATGTTTTTAACCGTTTTGGTTCCAGGACCATCAAATCCAAAGGAAAAGATTGATGTCTTTCTGCAACCGTTGGTGGCCGAATTGAAAATGTTGTGGGAAACAGGAGTGGTAGCCTACGACATTTCTATGAAACAAAATTTCTTAATGAGAGCTGCTTTGATGTGGACAATAAGTGATTTTCCGGCATATGCAATGTTGTCTGGTTGGAGCACTGCTGGACGTCTGGCATGCCCTCATTGCATGTATGATTCGGATGCATTTACATTGCAGAAGAGTGGTAAGCAGTCATGGTTTGATAACCATAGGAAGTTCTTGCCCCAAATCATCCTTACAGGCGTAACTTGATCGCCTTCCGGAAGAACAAAGCAGTCACAAAATTTGCCGAACCGGTTAGGTCCGGCACGGATATATTTGATACTATAGAGCATTTGGGGTTGATGTATGCATGGGAACCAGATGCAGAGTAGAATCCTAACATGACAGTTATGTATGTTAAAGAACATAACTGGAATGAAACGAATGTATATTTATGGTGAGTTGCTTGCAACATGTCTGGAAGGCAATTACGGAGCTCAGCACAGTCATTACTTCTGCATCATGGCAAGGCGGCATGCAAGCTTGAGCGAGTTTTTTTGACTCATGCATATCGAGATGTATCTTTCGAGAGGATATAACATTTATATTAACATTCGTTTGTTGCAACTTTACATATAGGTATCTTAAGAAGTTAAAAAATAATGTGCGTAATCAAGGGTTGAAGGTTCTATATGCAATGAAAAAGTTTCACATTACTTTGAGGGTCACGTATCATGGTCGTAACGATGACGTATGTGTGGACGAAGCAGAAGCTAATGAAGAATATCAATTTTTAAAGCTATCGGCCGTTCATTTGGTGGGCAGAAGTCAAGAAATCTTAGCGATATGGAGTATAATGCAGCACATTATTACATCCTAATGAACTGTCGAGAAGTCGATCCATATATTGAGTAAGTGTATACTTCAATGCTAAATTGACAGTAGATCCCTGTGATAGACAACGACAGATGAATCCCGACATCAGTCAAGTTGCAATTGGGCAGAAATTAGAAACGGAGTTTGCTTACTGGTTTTATGAATTTGTGAGTAGTATCACTCAATCAATTTCGATAATGGCAATTATTTTTTGAATTGGATGTCAATAGCTTATTAATTTATAGGTCAACGGTCCATGGTCGACAACCGACAATATTTTCATTAAATGTCTATCGCAATGGCCATTGAAGACCGTAACAACCTCTACTGGCTATTTTGTAAATGGGTACAAATTTCAGATTGAACGATTAGCAGCTTCAAGAGGCACGCAGAACTGGGGCGTGTGTGTAAAAGGAGAAAGTGTTGGAGCAAATATGCAGGATTATTATGGAAAGTTAGTAGAGGTGGTTGAAGTTGAATATCCCGGTTGGCCTATAAAACGAACCGTATTGTTTCGTTGTGATTGGTTCGATCCGATAGTTCCTGTGGGCAAAAGGGTTCATAACGACTATAATTTGGTTGAAGTGAACCATCGACGAAGATTACAGAAATATGACCCATTCATCCTTGCATCCCAAGCTCAGCAAGTCTTTTACTGCGGATATCCAAGTTTGCGCAACGACAAGCGAGATTGGTGGGCCGTTTCTAAAATCGTCCCACGTTCAACAATCGTATTAGAGGAGAGTTCATCAAGTCAATCAGCCGAGTGCCCTGCATTTCAAGAGGATGAGATGGAAATGCATGCAATTGAGGACGACACAAGGCTCCTGAAACATCACTTAGAGATCCAAGTGGTGATGTCCAAGAAATTGCGGATGCAAATGTTCGGTTTCCTTCCGATAATGAAACTGATTCGCAATCCGATACGGCATCGGATGTTGAACCAACATTTCACGAAACAAATGACACCGATTAAACATAAAGGTTTTTTAAAATTTAACTTTTTTTTATAAGTGTTAAATTCTTACATAGTCAATCATTAATCGTAATTTAATTGTGTGAATCTTTAGTATTTTCAGTATGAGGGGCAGAGGTAGATCTACCGACGATAGATTGGGTGAGCAGAGACGTAGTTTGGATCCTTCGACATCAGATCACATGAGCGTCGGAGATGGAGAGTTTGGATCTCCAGCAGAGGCGCAGCCTTCGATCTCTGCACCAGTATTACCATCACCCGATCGGCACAGACCTCCGAGAGTTCTTCCGCCTTCGGCCGCACTTTACTTCGACTTGATGCTCAGGGGATGTAAGTATATACTAATTAAAATATTTGTTATGTTTTTAAGTCATTACTTATAAACTTGCATTTTTTTAACAGATTCATTGAGCAGCATCATGTCTCCAGCCACATCAGCGCCGTTTTTCAGAGGCGTGCAGATCCCAGTGGCTACGATTGGCGCCACGTATCGCCAGCCACGAGGGAGTTTTATTTTTCTGAGTTTCAGGTAAACTTATTAAATACAATTTATCAGTGATATATAATTCTTTAAAGTTAATAAATTCAGAAACTAACTGTTTATTTTAATGCAGAAAAAGTTTACGTGGGATCCTGCCACCCATGATGCCATTAGGGCAGCATGGGAGGCTCTGACGCGACGCCGATACTCCGACATGCTTCATCGTTGGAGGTCGTCGGGTCAGCGTCCTGCGCACGTGCCAGAGGGTATTTGGCACGAGTGGCAGCAGGCCTGGGAGTCGATGGCTGGCGCAGGAGGTCCGCATCAGCCAGCACGAACCGCCGATCTGAGAAGGGCGGTCTGGCACGGGTCTCTCCTGTCATACTTCGGGCTCCATTTCGATTCAGGAGCACAGACGGCGTATGGTAAGAAAACATAAATATTTTAATTACTATTTTAGTTCTTTACAAATATTTTTATTAATATCATTTTTTTATTGTTATAGACTGAGCAGGAGGGCGGAGATCCTGGTGAGTTTCGTCTATTCAGGGCGACACACACCAGGAGGGACGGCTCCTGGGTCGATACGCGATCACGGGAGGTTGCGGTAAGAAATTAGATTTATGTAGTATCTGTTTAATTTTAAAATTTTATTTCTAGAAATTTATTAACTCATTTATTATTGATTTCATAATTTCAAGGCACGAGTCGACGAGCTTCGATCCCAGGCATCACAGGTCGACTCTACTGATGGGGAGACGCCCGTCGAACTCTCAGCAGATGAGAGTCGACGTGTGTTTTTGGAGGCTGTTGGTGCCCAGCCACGAGACCGCAGGGTCTATGGTATGGGCACTAGAGCTTCTACATTTTTTCCCCATCAGGCCTCCAGCTCGCGAGTTCCTGCTGATCTTCCTCCCGAGCGTTTAGGAGCTTCGCAGATCTATTGCAGAGGAGCTTCGCCAGGATTACGAGCAGGATTTTGAGGATCGTATGCGAGGCCGGGATCAGGAGGTTGCTGACATGCGAGATGAGATGCACTATTTGCGGGATATGGTTAGACGCTTGTCGCAGAGTCTTCAGCCTCCACAGCCTCTTCACGTGATCATTCAGATTCTTGATGTATTTTTTTTTTTTTATGTTGTAAAAACTTTTAAATTTTAATATATAAATTATTTTTTGAAATTTATTATTGTTTGGATTGAGTGAAAAATGTTTGTATCAATATTTAGATTTAACGAAATTTTATTAATCGTTTTAATTTTTAATCATTTAAATATTTTTTTAAAAAAATTTTCGATTCTGCGACGCATAAAAATGCGTCGCAATATTTAAAATTAAATTTTTTTAAAAATTTATTAAATATTGCGACGCATATTGCGTCGCAATATTTAAAATTAATTTTTAAAATTATTATTAATAAATATTGCGACGCATCAATTGCGTCGCAATAATAAAAATTAATTTTTAAAAAAAAAATTATTATTAAATATTGCGACGCATTAATTGGGTCGCAATATTTAATAAAAATTTTTTTTTTAAAATTTAATTTTAAATATTGCGACGCAATTTTATGCGTCGCAATATTTATTAATAAATTTTTAATTTTTAAAAATTAATTATTAAATATTGCGACGCAATAAATTGCGTCGCAATATTTAATAATTAATTTTTTTTTAAAATTTAATTTTTATTATTGCGACGCATTTATGCGTCGCAGAGCGTCGCAATTGCGTCGCAATATTGCGACGCAATTGCGACAAAAGGTATTGCGACGGGGAGTTGAGCGACGCCATCATTGCGTCGCTATTGCGTCGCTAAACATGGTATAGCGACGCAATAGCGACGCATTTTGGCGTCGCAATATTTTAAATTTCTTGTAGTGACCTTATAGTCCAATAATAAGACGACATGCAAATAGGTGCGCTATCGTTCCACCCAATGAAGTTGGTTAAAATATGTGCACAACAGTTAATGAACAACAGGAAAACGAGGAACGAATAAGAGGCAAAAAAATTTACTAAGATAATTCATAAAAAAATACACTACGCTACAGAACCAAACATAAAAATTGAGCAAAAAGCTGAACAAAAGGGCATAAAAAGCAATTAGAACTTAGTAGTAGGTTGATATTGTGCTTTTTTGACAATGCCCTTAAAAAAGCAAATTGTGGCATAGGTTGTAGAGCAAACAAATAAATGGGAGACTTACACCTTTGGATAAGGTTCATCTCACTCTGAGGAGGAATTGTAGTTGACGGTAGACGATATAGAGATCTACACAAAATTGGATATCAAACATCTTACAATCTTCGCCATCACGCTTCAAGCCCGACTTGCCTCGATCTGATGCAGAGAAAGACAATAACCATAACAAAATACTAACAGAAACCGAGTCTAAACCACCACACATAATTGCCACTAACATTAGACCCCCATTGCATACAATGACTCAAACCTACATATGACGCTTAATCTAAGAACACATTACATCAAAATATAGATCCTTTTCTTCAAAAGTCACAAACTATATCACTTAACATATGAAAGAGAAAGAAGAAATTTGGCACAAAGATGACAAAGACCTCTCATTGGATCAATGGGA
Source organism: Calamus simplicifolius (assembly GCA_900491605.1). Classification (NCBI taxonomy): domain Eukaryota; kingdom Viridiplantae; phylum Streptophyta; class Magnoliopsida; order Arecales; family Arecaceae; genus Calamus; species Calamus simplicifolius. The sequence goes on from UESW01002414.1 coordinate 149,657, forward strand.
AAATTAACATCATAATTGCAAACCCGATACTTGCATCGTGAAAGTAAAACATTTTCAAAGCAGATAACACGATTGCATACCCATAATCATGATCAAGAAAGTAGCATAATTTCAAGACATAGTTTGCATCATATCAGAATCCCAAATTAATTATTTGCAGGAATTGCAGAGGATAATTCAATTTTGTTGGATTCCTTCTTAATGCATGAACAAACTAAATAAATTATAAGTTAAACAGAAGCACCCCCATTTATTTTCTCATCGGAAAATAAATGCAATGAAATGCGGGCCGAGGTCCGCAGCGGCATCGTTCATGGTTAGCGGGCGCTCATACCATTGTTATTTAGCGGCATAATAAATGCATTATTAATTAATAATATATTTTTTAAATCGCTATTTAATTATGTATACATGAACATCGCTAATTGGTGATGAAAATATTATGTTGCTATGTTTAGTGATGTTTTAGGGATGTTATTATGATTGTTAAAAGATTACTATTTCTAACTAAAGACCTTATCGAGATTGGAACTGTTAACTTACCAGAAAGAAGGTGGATTGGCATCAAAGGTCACCTTTGGCTAATGGACCCAGCTGTTGCCAACCGTGCTCGCATGGCAAAAGAGGCGTTCCTATCCTGATCTTGCTTCCGAGTTTCTATACGGCTGTGTAAAGTTGCTTTGTTTTTGTAGATTTCTCCTGATTGATCGTGTTGGGTGCGGTCCAAAAGTATGCCGATCAGATGCACCACTGGCTCCTTGTGGAACGAAGACAATAGAGGTTGCTGAACTTTGTGTAATCAATCATATCCTCATTGCAATGCTTTTTATATCTTCATTTATCCACTTATTCGTTCTAGTTGTCTCTTTGTACCCTTGAGCTAGCTGTAATTTATTAACAAGATCAACTTGATAATAAGAGAAGATCAACTATATAATATATCAAATATAGTAACAAAAAAATCTTTATTGTTACAATAGTAGACCATGGAAGGCATGCAGCTGGATTTAAAGTGCGAATGAAGCTGAGGAAAACATGTGGAAATGAGTCCCAAACGTCTTAAAAAACCATAAATAAAGAAAGAAAAAAAATAGTCTCCATTAAATTAAAAATAATCTCTTTCTATTTGTAAGGACTTAACTTCCCTCCCCTGTTTTATTTTTTTTTTCCTTTGGTTATTCACGGTCAACGAAAGAAACTACGTTACGGTCAAAACTCTTGAGCCCATGACTCCTTCCCCTGTTCTTAATACTCCGCTTACCTTTGCTGGTCTTTAGAATTTGTTTTAAGAGTATGCAATCATATCGCATTTATCGCTAGATTAGGCTCCAGTTCGTTTAAGATTTAGATAAAATTTAATGCAAGTTTAAATTAAATTTTAGCTTGATTTTGAATTATTAAGATGATCATGATAAACATGCTCTACTCATTTCAAAATTAAGCTTGATAAATGATCCTTCCGTCTAATGCGTTAGTCAGGGAATATGGGTAAGAAATAAGAATTAGTCACATGCATACCGTCATACGTGTTAAAAAATAAAATTATATATTTAATATATATATTTTAGCCTGCTAAGGCTTGCCATGTCCGCCAACCCAAGCTTTGTCCGCTCGTTTCCTTCTCGTTTTGAAGGCTTGCGCCGATAAAACCGCAGACGCGGGGGCTGGCGGATGACGGGGAGCTCTCACCGTTATTCCTTACTTGCCGTGCCAGCACCAAAAACCGAATAGAAAATATAAATAATATCACGATTTTTAAATTGACCAGCGCGACGCACCCCCTAAAAATTTGGCACGAAGAGAAAAAAACCCGTTCAAACCCGTAGGTGGGACCCCTCCCTCTCTGCTAAGATTTCGATTTTAATAAGTAAGTCTTCATCGACCTTCTACACTGGATGGCCACCTCTTCATCAATTTGATAACACTAATAATCTGTTTTAAGGTTTTGTTTAAGATGAGATGCCTGATGATTATAAAATTCATGCGTTGACCTTATCTAGAAGCAGGGACCTGGCCCAGATAACCGGTTACGATTCGTTGCCGTTAAAATAGTAAATCCTAATGATGGCTGCGGGATAAATACGATTGGTGATAGATGATGCGATCTAAGGCAAACAATCGCATAGAGAGGAATAAAGAGTATTCCCCAAAAAGGGGAGAACCCGGGGAATAAGACAACCCCCGTGCGATCTCCCCCAAAAAACAAAAACAAAAAATTTATTACGATCGGTGACCTGCCATGCGAGCGCACCCAACATGGCAAAGGTCGAGATAAACATATCCCTCAGCATCTACAAGAGACATCAAGAAGAGACATCAAGTGAGATCCATCGATAGTCTCATCTTTTACATCCTAATCAAGAAAGATGAAGTCGTCCGCGATGATCACCACAATCACACGTGCCTGATCAGCCCAGATTTTTCGTAGAAACTGGGACGGAGGACTCAGATGCATGAATATTTGTAGGAAGTACTGGGATGGGTGACCTTGGCGCATGAAGCTGATTCGTAGATATTGGGGCAGGCGCCTCGTGCGCATGAGGATTTGTTGAGACTGAGATTTGCAGAAACCGGGACTTCGTCTGTTGTACCTCTTCCCTCGCCAGCAAAGAAGAAACCGCTTCCTTCACTTTGTCCACGATACCCACTTCCCCTTGGGCTTCACCAGCATTTTTCATCGGGCTCACAGCCTCGTTGATCACCTGACAGAGTGCTCTATCTTCTTCCCCAGGCTCCAGCTTGTGCATTAGATACTCCTTCACCAAAATCCCCTTATCCCACACCCAGTACTGCCTGGGCTTTGCATCTTTGAAGCTATCATCTGGGTTGCCCCCGTGACCATGGTGTATGCCGGTGTCAGCATATCCGTTACGGTCTCAGTCAGCGTCTTGTTATTGTCTTTCTCTCACGACGGCGTTTTGAAGTACTGTGGACACGTTGTGGGACGACGGAGATCTATTAATATTAGCAAATGATGAATCATAGAGAGATGATGACTCCTTGACCGCATCAAGGTGTTTCAATTCCGGTTGTTGTTTAAACAGCATCTTGTTTCCGTTTCTGATCCTTTCTTCGCATTAATGTCATCGGGCTGAACAACTGCTGATTTCTTCTCCCCCCCTCCAGTGCACCGGGACTTCGAACTGCTGACCGATGTTGGGAAGTTCTCTCTCGATAGGCTTCAGAAGCTCTCCAATTCATACATGTCTTTGATACAAGAGAAGAACGATCCTCCCATCACAGACGTGCTGCCAAAAAAAAAAAGAATAACTAACCTGAAAGGAATAAAACCACAAAACACAAACAAATCCGACAGATTCACAAAGATCTAAGATGTATGAAACTAAAGGTGCTAAAAAAATGAAATATATCACAAAAAACTGCTTCCCTTTACAAAAATCATTAGATGGCATCGATATTTGCCATCGAGAGAAAGATCAAGACAGAACAAGAACCGAGCTCCATCAACCATGATCAAAGATCACAAAAACTCAAAAAATATGACAAAAAGGAAATATAAAGAATAAAATCACATATCGGTAAAACAAACAAAAAGAGATCTCACAAACCAAAGCAAAGATCACAAACAAAGACCATGCTAGAAAAATCCACAGAGCCACAGATCGATCAACCTAGAAAGAAAAACAAAGCCAAATATACGACATCCCTATTCACAAGAAAGCCCTATTCACAAGAAAGAAAGGAAAAACAAACAAAAAAAACTCTTAAAAACTTTTATCTCTTTGCAGCCATGGCCAAACCAAAATAAATAGCAGTGAAAATATTTTTCATAAAAATCAACGCTAAAAAACGTTGAATGCTACCGCTCGGGCTAAGGATAAATTTGGGGTTTCGGTTAGTATTTATTGATTAAGGGTCTATGTAGATGGAAGGAAATCGATAGGAAGGAAAGGAAAAGAAAAGAAAGAGAAAAAAATCATAAGTTTTTTTCTTTGGAAAGAGGGTGAAAGAAAAAGTGGAAAGGAAATTGTTAATCCCTAAATTGGAGGTAAACTAAAGAGGAAAAAAAAGTTTTATGGAATACTAAAATATCCTTTTATTTTTTATTCTTTATTCTCTCATTCCTAATGAGATATAATTGTCACATAAATTTTTTTCTTTTTTTTCTCTTCCCTCTTTTTCCCTCCATCCTTTTCAATCAAGAGAAAGAAAACAATCGTATCTTTCCCTTTTCTTGTCATCCCTTTACTTCTTTTTACTATTTCTTTCCTAATATAGCATAAAGCGGTGCTACTAGTTTGACGCGCTTGGATGCATTCACGTGTACGCCACAATTTCAATTTCAAAATGATAGATCTATGACCGACAACATCATTAAATGCTTCAGTTGTCTACCCGCGGCTCATGTGACTACATAAGTGTCAAAGGAAGAAAAAGACTTTCCAAATTGAGTGCTCGTATGGGCCAATAAAGAGAGAAGAAAAGGTTTTTTTTTTAAGCCCATAAATTTAAGCAGATGTAACTACAATGTTTTAAAAATTGGAACTAGCTTAACATTTGGATCGTGGGTCAATCGGATCGAATAATATTATAATTATTTTTTAATTTAATAATATAAAATAATAAAAATATAAATATAAATATAATTCAAATAAAAAATTAAAAAAATCTAAAAATTGGGTTGAACCGCTTCAAAATTTGGCCAATTCAATGATTTTTTTTTATTTTAATTGGATGATATAAAATCAACTTTAATAATAAAATCGAAACGATCGATCCGATCTAATTTTTAAAACATTGCTTAATTAAGACCCATGTTCACGGTGATGGGATGGGTGACCCACCCGTACTCCATCCCCATCTCACTCTCAACTTCCCATGCTCAGCGCATACCTGCTCATACCATCAAAGCAATCAATTTAGTATTCATCCTCAGCTTTATATAGAAAATGAACCATACTACATTTTGCCTATGCTTTTTTTCTTCAAAAGTTATATTTATAAAAAAATATAGATGACGTATAAATTTGAGATAGCTTGTGCATACACACTCTCTCTAACATATATAGAACTAGATTTAGTTATATTCAAATGTAATTAAACTTAAATTCGATCATCTTTCCCATTCTTTGATCCATATAGTTCATAAATTTTACAAATAAAAAATAGGAAAAAAAATAAAATAGTTGTGACCTGGTTCAGGCCGGGTTGATCGGGTTATTCTGGGTCTTTTACATATCCAATTTTATATTAGAATCGGACCGACTTGGCCTTTGGGTCTTGGTTCAACCGGTTCAACCAGCCGGTTTGGTCCAAATTTAACAACTATGCATGTAATGTTTAATTCCTTCAACATTAATACAGATTAGTCTTGAGTTATCTTAGAATTGGGCCTCATTTGTGTTATGGATTGGGCCACAGGGGTTCTTGGCTGATCTTAGCCCCGCTAGTGCCACCAATCCAGGCCCCACATTCACCTTCTCATTCAGTTCTTCCTCCCTCTCTTTCATCTTCTTCACCCACTTGAAAGCATTTAATAAATCAATAAATCAACATCTGAATTTAATAAAAATAAATCAACACCTTTACATACGTCTCTTGCAAGTAAAATTAATGTAATAGAGAGACAACATATCACCAAAAAAAAGTAATGGAATAAGGCAACAACATATCGGAGGACTGACGAGGAGGAAGAGCTTGCCTTGGACGTATTGTGCTTCAAGCCCTGAGAATTTGTAGGAATGCCGCATCTTGATCGCCATAGAGCTCGTTGAAGAAAGCCATCATTCCTTTGGCTCCCTCATCATACACAACAAGAAAATACTGAAATAGCGACGCAAATTTAGCGACGCATCTTTGTGATGCAACTAGGTGCATCACAATTATTTTAAGAAAAATTAATTTTTATAAAATATAATTATGAAATAAAAATATTGCGACGCAATTCAGTATGTCGTAATTTTTTTTAAAAAAATTAATTATGTTAAATAGCGACGCAATAAACCAGATAATTGAAAAAAAAATAATTTTTATTTAGCAACACAAGTAATGCATCGTAAATTTTTTTAAATAAATTAAATTTTATAAAATATAATTAAAATATAAAAAAATAAAAAATTACGATGCCACTAGATGCGTCGCCATTTAGCGACGCATAAAAAATGAGTCCCTACGTTGCGACACAACAAGGTGCATCGCAATTATTTTAAAAAAAATTAATTTTTATAAAATATAATTATGAAATAAAAATATTGCGATGCAATTCAGTGCGTCGCAATTTTTTTAAAAAAATTAATTATGTTAAATAGCGACGCATTAGCGACGCAATAAACCAAAAAATTAAAAAAATTTAATTTTTAATCTAGCAATGCATCACAATTTTTTTAAAAAAATAAATTTTATAAAAAATTAAAAATAAAACATTGCGATGCATCGAAATGCATTACAATTTAGCGACGCAAATAAAATGAGTCGCTACATTGCGACGCCACAAGGTGCATCGCAATTTTTTGAAGAAAAATTAATTTTTATAAAATATAATTATGAAATAAAAATATTGCGATGCAATTCATCGTAATTTTTAAAAAAAATTATGTTAAATAGCGACGCATTAGCGACGCAATAAACCAAAAAATTAAAAAAATTAATTTTTAATTTAGTGACGCAAGTATTGCGTCGCAATTTTTTTTAAAATAAATTTTATAAAAAAATTGAAAATAAAACATTGTGACGTATCAAAATGCATCACAATTTAGCGACGCAAATAAAATGAGTCGCTACATTGCGACACCACAAGGTGCGTTGCAATTTTTTAAAGAAAAATTAATTTTTATAAAATATAATTATGAAATAAAAATATAGCGACGCAATAAAGTGCATCACAATTTTTTAAAAAAATTAATTATGTTAAATAGCGATGCATTAGTGATGCAATAAATCAAAATATTAAAAAAATTAATTTTTAATTTAGCGATGCAAATAATGCGTCGCAATTTTTTTAAAATAAAATTAATTTTTATAAAATATAATTAAAAGATAAAAAATAAAACATTGCGATGCAATGAAATACGTCGCAATTATTTTAAAAAAATTAATTTTGGTACATGCATCAGATCGATCATCGCCTATTGGGATCATGGCTTGGATGGATCGCAACCGTCGGATCGTCGCCGATCGGATTGATCACAATGGTCCAAGATCAATCATCGCCGATCGGTATCATGGCTTGGATCGATCACAACCGTTGGATCGTTGCCGATCAGATTGATCGCAACGGTCCGAGATTGATCATCGTCGATTGGGATCATGGCTTGGATCGATCGCAATCGTCGTATCATTGCCGATCAGATTGATCGCAATGGTCCAAGATCGATCATCGCTGATCGGGATCATGGCTTCGATCGATCGTAACTGTCGGATCATCGCCGATCGAATTGATCGCAATGGTTCGAGATCGATAATTGCCGATCGGGATCATGGCTTGGATCGATCGCAACCGTCGGATCATCGCCGATCGGATTGATCACAACGGTCCGAGATCGATCATCGCCAATTGGGATCATGGCTTCGATCGATCGCAATCGTCAGATCGTTGCCAATCGGATTGATCGCAACGGACGAGATCGATCATCGCCGATCGGGATCATGGCTTCGATCGATCGCAACCATCGGATCATCGCCGATTGGATTGATCGCAACGGTCCAAGATCGATCATCGCTGATCGAGATCATGGCTAGGATCGATCGCAACCATCGGATCGTTGCCGATCGGATTGATCGCAACGGTCCGAGATCGATCATCGCCGATCGGGATCATGGCTTCGATCGATCGCAACCATTGGATCATTGCCGATCGGATTGATCGCAACGGTCCGAGATCGATAATCTCCGATCGGGATCAAGGTTTCGATCGATCGAAACCATCGGATCGTCGCTGATCGGATTGATCGCAACGGTCTGAGATCGATCATCGCCGATCGGGATCATGGCTTTGATCGATCGCAACCATCGGATCATCGTCGATCGGATTTATCGCAACTGTCCGAGATCGATAATCGCCGATCGAGATCATGGCTTGGATCAATCGCAACCGTCGGATCGTCGCTGATCGGATTGATCGCAACGGTCTGAGATCGATAATCGCCGATAGGGATCATGGCTTCGATCGATTGCAACCATCGGATCGTCACCGATTGGATTGATCGCAACGGTCCGAGATCGATCATCGCTGATCGGAATCATGGCTTGGATCGATCGCAACTGTTGGATCGTCGCCGATCAGATAGATCGCAACGGTCCGAGATCGATCATTGTCGATCGGGATCATGGCTTGGATCGATCGCAACCGTCAGATTATCACCGATGGGATGGATCACAACGGTCCGAGATCGATCATCACCGATCGGGATCATGGCTTGGATCGATCGCAACGGTCCGAGATCGATCATATTCGATCGGGATTATGGCTTCGATCGATCGCAACAGTTGGATCGTCGCCGATCGGATTGATCGCAATGGTCCGAGATCGATCATCGCCGATCGGGATCATGGCTTCGATCGATCGCAACCGTCGGATCGTTGCCAATCGGATTGATCGCAACGGTCCCAGATTGATCATCGCCGATCGGGATCATGGCTTCGATCGATTGCAACCGTCGGATCGTCACAGATCGAATTAATCGCAACGGTCCCGGATCGATCATCGCCGATCGGGATCATGGCTTCGATCGATCGCAACCATCGGATCGTTGCCGATCAGATTGATCGCAACTGTCTGAGATCGATCATCGCCGATCGGAATCATGGCTTGGATTGATCGCAACCGTCGGATCGTCGCCGATCAGATTGATCGCAACGGTCCAAGATCGATCATCGCCGATCAGGATCATGGCTTCGATCGATCACAACCGTCGAATCATCGCCGATCGGATTGATCGCAATGATTCAAGATCGATCATCGCCGATCGGGATCATGTCTTCGATCGATCGCAAACATTGGATCGTCATCGATCAAATTGATCGCAATGGTTCGAGATCGATCATCGCCGATCGGAATCATGGCTTCGATCGATCGCAACCGTCGGATCGTTGCCGATCAGATTGATCGCAATGGTTCGAGATCGATCATCGCCGATCGGGATCATGGCTTGGATTGATTGCAACCGTCGGATCGTCACCGATCGGATGGATCCCAATGGTCCGAGATCGATCATCGCCGAACGGGATCATGGCTTAGATCGATCGCAACCGTCGGATCGTCGCCGATCGGATTGATCGCAACGGTCCGAGATCAATCATTGTCGATCGGGATCATGGCTTCGATCGATCGCAACCGTCGGATCAACGCCGATCGGATTGATCGCAACGGTCCGAGATCGATCATCGCTGATCGGGATCATGGCTTCGATCGATCGAAACCGTCAGATCGTCGCCGATCGAATTGATCGCAACGGTCCCAGATCGATCATCGCCATCAGGATCATGTCTTCGATCGATCGCAACCGTCGGATCGTTGCCGATCAGATTGATCGCAATAGTCCGAGATCGATCATCGCTGATCGGGATCGTGGCTTGGATCGATCGCAATCGTCGTATCATTGCCGACCTGATTGATCGCAATGGTCCGAGATCGATCATCGCTGATCAGGATCGTGGCTTCGATCGAACGCAACCATCGGATCATCACCGATCGAATTGATCGCAATGGATCGAGATCGATAATTGCCGATCGGGATCATGGATTGGATCGATCGCAACCGTCGGATCGTCGCCGATCGGATTGACCGCAACGGTCCGAGATCGATCATCGCCAATTGGGATCATGGCTTCGATCGATCGCAATCATCGGATCGGCACCGATCGGATGGATCGCAACGGATCGAGATCGATCATCGCCGATCGGGATCATCGCTTCGATCGATCGCAACCAACGGATCGTCGCCGATCGGATTGATAGCAACGATCCAAGATCGATCATCACTGATTGAGATCATGGCTGGGATCGATCGCAACCATCGGATCATTGCCGATCGGATTGATCGCAACGGTCCGAGATCGATCATTGCCGATCGAGATCAAGGCTTCGATCGATCGCAACCATCGGATCGTCGCCGATCGAATTGATCGCAACGGTCCGAGATCGATCATCTCCGATCGGGATCATGGTTTCGATCGATCGCAACCATCGGATCGTCGCTGATCGGATTGATCGCAAGAGTCCGAGATCGATCATCGCCGATCGGGATCATGACTTCGATCGATCGCAACCATCGGATCATCGCTGATCGGATTGATCGCAATGGTCCAAGATCGATAATCGCCGATCGGGATCATGGCTTGGATCGATCGCAACCGTCGGATCATCGCCGATCGGATTGATCGCAACAGTCTGAGATCGATCATCGCCGATAGGGATCATGGCTTCGATCGATTGCAACCGTTGGCTCATCGCTGATCGGATTGATCACAATGGTCCAAGAACGATCATCGCCGATCGGAATCATGGCTTGGATCGATCGCAACCGTTGGATCGTCGCCGATCAGATAGATGGCAACGGTTCGAGATCGATCATTATCGATCGAGGTCATGGCTTGGATTGATCGCAACCATCGAATTGTCACCGATGGGATGGATCACATGGGTCCGAGATCGATCATCACCGATCAGGATCATGGCTTGGATCGATCGCAACCGTCGGATCGTCGCCGATCGGATTGATCGCAACGGTCCGAGATCGATCATCGTCGATCGGGTTCATGGCTTGATCGATCGCAACCGTCGGATCGTTGCCGATCGGATTGATCGCAATGGTCCGAGATCGATCATCGCCGATCGGGATCATGGCTTCTATCGATCCAACCATCGGATCATCGCCGATCGGATTGATCGCAACGGTCTGAGATAGATCATAGCCGATTGGGATCATGGCTTCGATCGATCGCAACCGTCGGATCGTCACCGATCGGATTGATCGCAATGATCCGAGATCGATCATTGCCGATAGGGATCATGGCTTCGATCAATTTCAACCGTCGGATCATCGCCGATCGGATTGATCGCAATAGTCCGAGATCAATCATCGCCGATCGGGATCAAGGCTTGGATCGATCGCAACCATCGGATCATCGCCGATTGGATTGATCGCAACGGTCCGAGATCGATCATCGTCGATCGGGATCATGGCTTAGATCAATTGCAACCGTCGGATCGTCGCCGATCGGATTGATCGCAACGGTCCGAGATCGATCATCGCCAATCGAGATCATGGCTGCGATCGATCGCAACCGTCGGATCATAGCCGATCGGATTGATCGCAACAGTCTGAGATCGATCATCGTCGATTGGGATCATGGCTTCGATCGATCGCAACCGTCGGATTGTCGCCGATCGGATTGATCGCAACGATCCCAGATCGATCATCGCCGATCGGGATCATGGCTTCGATCGATCGCAACCGTCGGATCGTTGCCGATCGGATTGATCGCAATTGTCCGAGATCGATCATCGCCGATTGGGATCATGGCTTGGACTGATCGCAACCGTCGAATCGTCGCGATCGGATTGATCGCAACGGTCCAAGATCGATCATCGCCGATCGAAATCATGGCTTGGATCGATCGAATTGTTGGATCGTCGCGATCAGATAGATCGCAACGGTACGAGATCGATCATTGTCGATCGGGATCATGGCTTGGTTCGATCGTAACCGTCGGATTGTCACTGATGGGATGGATCACAACAGTCCGAGATCGATCATCACCGATCGGGATCATGGCTTGGATCGATCGTAACCATCGGATCGTTGCCGATCGGATTGATCGCAATGGTCCGAGATCGATCATCGTCGATCGGGATCATGGCTTCGATCGATCGCAACTGTCGGATCATCGCTGATCGAATTGATCGCAATGGTTTGAGATCGATAATTGCTGATCGGGATCATGGCTTGGATCGATCGCAACCGTCGGATCGTCGCGATCGGATTGATCACAACGGTCCGAGATCGATCATCGCCAATTGGGATCATGGCTTCAATCGGTCGCAATCGTCAGATCATTGCCGATCGGATTGATCGCAACGGACCGAGATCGATCATCGCCGATCGGGATCATGGCTTCAATCGATTGCAACCGTCCGATCATCGCCGATCGGATTGATCGCAACGGTCCCAGATTGATCATCGACGATCGGGATCATGGCTTTGATCGATCGCAACCGTCGGATCATTGCCGATCGGATTGATCGCAACAGTCCGAGATCGATCATTACCAATCGGGATCATGGCTTGGATCGATCGCAATCGTCGTATCGTTGCCCATTTGATTGATCGCAATGGTTCGAGATCGATCATCGCTGATCGGGATCATGGCTTCGATCGATCGCAACCGTCGGATCATCGCCGATCGAATTGATCGCAACAGTTCGAGATCGATAATTGCCAATCGGGATCATGGATTGGATCGATCGCAACCGTTGGATCATCGCTGATCGGATTGATCGCAATGGTCCGCGATCGATCATTGCCAATTGGGATCATGGCTTCGATCGATCGCAATCGTCGGATCGTCGCCAATCAATTGATCGCAACGGACCAAGATTGATCATCACCGATCGGGATCATGGCTTCGATCGATCGAAACCATCGGATCATCGCCGATCGGATTGATCGCAATGGTCCAAGATCGATCATCGCTGATCGAGATCATGGCTGGGATCGATCGCAACCATCGGATCGTTGCCGATCGGATTGATCGCAACTATCCGAGATCGATCATCGTCGATCGAGATCATGGCTTCGATCGATCGCAACCATCAGATCATCACCGTTCGGAATGATCGTAACGATCCGAGATCGATCATCTCCGATCGGGATCATGGTTTCGATCGATTGCAACCATCGGATCATCGCTGATCGGATTGATTGCAACAGTCCGAGATCGATCATCGCCAATAGGGATCATGACTTTGATCGATCGCAACCATCGGATCATCACCGATCGGATTGATCGCATTGGTCCGAGATCGATAATCGCCGATCGGGATCATGGCTTAGATTGATCACAACCCTTGGATCATGCCGATCGGATTGATCGCAACGGTCCAAGATCGATCATCGCCAATAGGGATCATGGCTTTGATCGATTGCAACAGTCGGATCATCACCGATCGGATTGATCACAACGGTCCGAGATCGATCGTTGCTGATCGGAATCATGGCTTGGATCGATCGCAACCATTGGATAGTCGCCGATGAGATAGATCGCAACGGTCCAAGATCGATCATTGTCGATCGGGATCATGGCTTAGATTGATCGCAACCGTTGGATTGTCACCGATGGGATGGATCACAATGGTCCGAGATCGATCATCGCCGATCGGGATCATGGCTTGGATCGATCGCAACCGTCAGATCATTGCCAATCGGATTGATCGCAATGGTCCGAGATCGATCATCATCGATCGGGATCATGGCTTCGATCGATCGCAACCATCGGATCATCGCCGATCGGATTGATCGCAACGGCCCAAGATCAATCATTGCCGATCGGGATCATGGCTTCGATCAATCGCAACCATCAAATCATCACCGATCGGATTGATCTCAACGGTCCCATATCGATCATCGCCGATCAGGATCTTGGCTTCGATCGATCGCAACCGTCGGATCGTCGCCGATCGGATTAATCGCAACTGTCCCAGATCGATCATCGCCGATCGGGATCATGGCTTCGATCGATCTCAAAGTAGTTGCGCACAATGGTAGGGTGAGGTTGATCGAGGCCTCCCCCTACAAGAACCCCAATGACAAATCACATATCAATAACCAAGCCCAACACATGCATGTACAGGATAACAACCCCAACCCCTTTAATTAATAACAATTCCGAGAGGATACAAGATGAATCTGTGCCATAGTACTACAAGAAATCTCGCACATATCTCTTTTAATGGCTTAACGGGGCGGGAAACATGGATATTTTTTTCTAATGGGGACGGATACCGGTATAGACTTCCCGGTCCATCCTCGGTCCGTTGCCATCCCTACGAATAATTTTCTCTGACCGTTTATCTAATTTGATATCGTTCCTAATGGATCAAAAAATCAGGTAAAAACGACTGCTATTACTATTATACTATTAGCGTCGACTTAATTCTAAACAAAGAAGAGTAAAAGTAAGAAGCAGAAGAGTAAAATTAAGAAGCATTAATTGAAAAAACATAGATGACTTAAGTTAAAAATAATATTATAATGAATTTATTTAACTTAAATTTTTATCTATGGAGATATATAAAATATGTTACTAAAATTTTTAAAATATTCCAATAACGTCAAGCTACTTACCTTTAAACAATCAGAATGCATGTTAAATTTCTTGGTATCGCTTCCAGACTTGTTCGACACATTAGTTCATTACTATTGAAAAAAATTATATAATTAAACAAAAATAAAAAAAACTTTTGGTAATTCATGTCAACATATTATAGTCATGATCTATTTATAAACTGAGATTCTTTTTTTTTTGTACAATCAGACGATCATACAACACGGGTACGAGCCAGCCCTTGAACATTAGAATACAGAATTTGCTGAAAAATAAAAGGCAAGGGATCACCTTGTCTCCACCTCCAAAACCTGAATGGTGAGCCACAGACGCAGCCATCCAGTCGGCTGCCGTATTTGCTTTCCGATAAGTATGACGAATTTGGACAACATGGGCCTCCCTCAGTATGGTCCAGATGTCCTGTAAGATCGGAATGGCAGGGGCAAGGGAGCCGTGGTCCCTCCGCAGCCATCGAATCACAATCAAGGAATCGCCCTCAATAATAAGGTTATGAGCATGAAGAGACCGAACCGCATATTTGATTCCATCCCAAGCAACATAGAGCTCAGATTTTGGAACAGAGGAATCCTGAGTACCAAGCCCTCCAGCGGCCAATAAATCACCCTCCGGCCCATGGATGACAAAGGCTGATCCCGCTGATCTTCCACGAACACTACATCAAAGTTGATTTTGACAAACCCTGGAGGGGGGCTCCCAAAAAATGAAAACCGAGTGCCGGTTCGCTGCCGAAGCAGCAAGGGAACCCTAGAGGCCAGAAGAGTCAAAACCACCTGAATGGGATCCACGAGCACAATCTATCACCAGGGATCTAATTTTCCTAATGATCCTGTGAAAAGAAGTACTGTCATCTGTAAAGACAATCTGGTTCCTAGACAACCAGATCTGATAAGCTGTAGCCGCCCAAAGGGCACATTTATACTGAGAGGCCTTCCGAAGATCATCTAAGAAGAGGGAACACAAAGAGTCAGTCTGATCCGATCTACAGTAATAGCCTACTGACTGCCATATCCTAACAACTCTGGGACAAGAGAAGATGACGTGAAAAGTAGACTCCTCCTCCAAACCACATATCGGACAAATAGGCTGGATAGGCAAGCCCCTCCTCACAAGCAAAGCACAGTGGGAAGACATTTCCACAGAATCTTCCATATAAAGAGTTGAACCCTGGGGAGGATAGGGAGCTTCCAGATCCATCCAGCATCAACCGGCTCTGAAGACTGAGGCCTGAAGATCTTTACCAGATCTTCATGGGGGCCTTAGGAAGACAAGATCTCCGCCAAAGTCTACAGTCTGGGGAAATACCCTGGGTAAGCGGAATAGACATAATCCGACGAGCAAGCTCCTCACCAAAGAATCGGGACACCATTGGACCATGCCAAGAGGAAGGATCAGAGGAGAGCAACTCCTGCACTTTCATACTGGTAGGGACATCAGTACTATAGAAGGAAGGCCAACGAGATAGTGGTATGTCATAGATCCAGGTATCCTGAAGAATCTCAATAAAAGAGCCATCTCCAATCATCCACGAAGTGTTTTCCATAATGGAGCTATCATACCGACAAACCTCCTTCCAGAAGAAAGAATGTCGACGCAAGGCCTGCCCAATTGAGGAGGAAGACCAATCTCCATATCTCGCTCGCATAAAAGAGCTCCATAGACTCTGCGGCTCCAGAATGAACCACGAGGCATGCTTGGCCAAAAGAGCCTCCCTTCTAACAGTCAAAGACTGAATCCCAAGCCCGCCCTCCTGGATCGGAGTGCAAACCCTCTCCCAAGACATAAGATGAAAACCATGCCCTTCCTGCATTGAGGCCCATAAGAAGTCCCTAAAGCATCTCTCAATTCTCCTGAGGCAAGAAATCGAGATGGCTGCATTGGAAAGAAGATACATCGGAAGGGAGGAAAGAACCGCACGGATTATAATGACCCTAGCCATCATAGACAAACCCATAACCTGCCACCCCTCAATATGCTGCCGAACCCTCAGCTCAAGGTCATAATAGTCAGCACAACTGGGATATCTTCCAGTCATAGGAACACCCATGTACTGAAAACGGTCAGTCTGAGACAAGATACCCAGCATGTGGACAATAGCTTCCCTGGTAGCTCTAAAGGTCTTCGGACTAAAGTTGCTAAAAGACTTGGATACATTGACCTTCTGACCAGAGGCCTGACAATAGCGCTGAATGATGTCTGCAAAAGAAGAAGCGTTGGCTGAGGTGGCCCTCCCCATCAAGATACAATCATCGGCAAATAATAGATGAGAGATCGCAGGACCCGTAGGGCAAGTCATAAAAGGGGCAATACGTCGGTCAGCCTGAGCCTGATAGAGGGCACGTGAAAGATCATCAGCCACCAAAATAAACAATAGTGGGGATAAAGGACATCCCTAACGCAGCCCAACTGAAGAATGAAAAAAATCAGTCATGCTTCCATTGATGATCAACGAGAAGGAGGGCCACAGAATACAAGCCATAATCCAATCGATGAATGATCAGCAAACCCAAACTCCAGCAAAGAGTGGTGGAGAAAAGACCAACTAAGTCTATCATAGGCTCTCTCCATATCTAACTTGATAGCCATAAGGGACTGCCTAGCCGGAGCTCTCTGAAGATCATACATAACCTCCTGAGCAATAAGGACATTGTCGGAGATACTACGCCCTCTGATAAATGCTCCCTGCTCTAGTGCTATAATGCGAGGCATCACCAAACAGAGGCGGTCAGCAAGCAAACGAGCGCAGACTTTATACAAAGTGGTGCAAAGGCTGATCAACCTAAAATGCTGAGGGAGAGTAGCATTATTACATTTGGGCACCAAGGAAATAAGAGTCCGATTCCACTCCACCGGGATATCCTTGACCTGAAAAACTAGAAGTATCACCTGGATCACCTCCTGACCAACAATGTCCCAATAGTGACGATAGAAGAACGGAGGAAAGCCATCTGGCCCAGGGGCCTTGTCCTGCCCAAGCTCCCATAGAGCCATACGAATCTCATCCTCTGTGATAGGTCTGATCAGCTTTTCATTCTCCAGGGAAGAAACCTTCCTAGAGGCAGGGACCTGGATAACGAAGAACCGAGACCAGAGGGCTCTGACCATCTGGCCTGAAAGAAGTGAAGGAGCTGGTCCCGAATAGAAGGAAAATCCTCATGATAGCCCCCTGAATCATCGGCTAGTCTACGGATCCTGTTAACAGCCCACGTTTCAGAGTGCCTGGTGAAAGAATCTCGTATTACGGTCCCCCTCTCGAATCCATTGGATCCTGGACCGTTGCCTCCAGTAAATCTCCTACTGGATAAGCAAAGAGTGGTGTAAAGCTAGCTTGGCCCGAAGAGCAAAGAGATCTGAGATCACCAGAAACCCCTCCTGATCCTCCTTAGCCTGTAAGAAACTAATATCAGCTTCAAGTTGTTCCACCTGCCTAACCAAATCACCAACCTCCAGTCTATTCCATATGGCCAATCTTCGTTTAACCAGCAAAAGACGGCGAGAAAGACGATATATAGCATTGCCCCGGATAGGAATATGCCAGACCTGGGAAATGATAGATCGAGCCACCGTATATGATGTCTAGAACTGCTCAAATCTGAACTGCCTCCTATGATATTGATCTATCATCGTAGATATAAGAATGGGGCAGTGATCAGAAGCTATCCTCGGAAGATGAGCAAAGAACCTGAAGGGAACTTCTGAAGCCACTATTTCGAAGCCATAGCTCTATCCAGCCTCTCCCAAATCCGAGCAGAACCCTGACGATTGTTACACCAAGTGAATTGGGGCCCCGAAAACCCCAAATCAGAAGGCCAGCCGAACTGATAAAATCCCTAAATTCAGTGATGCTAGCAGTGGTAGTGACCCTTCTTCCCTCATGCTTTTCATTAGCTTCAGTGATACATCACCAGCAATAATAGAAGGGACCCCTCTAGCTAGAAGAAATGAAGATCAGTCCATAGAAGTCGTCTCTCCCGGAAATCAGTACTACCATAAACAGCCAATAGAAGCCAAGGATTGGTAGAGCCCTCTATAACAAGAAGGCCTAAATACTGATTACTATGATGAACACCATCAACCTTCACCGCTAAGGAACACCAGATGGCTATAATGCCTCCAGATAGACCCACAGCCTCAACCGCATACATGGACCATTTCCTTACTATCTGTCTCTGAAACCAGGCCAGACTGTCCCCCGACAGCCTGGTTTCTAAAATAACACAGATATCAAAGTTATGGATTTGCACCAATCTATAAAAAGAGGATCGAAATGATGGCTTCCGAGCTCCTTTGACATTCCATAGAAGGATCTTCATTTAGCATGAGGAGGAAGCTGGGATCCCTCCTGCACTTCTGCCATAACGCTATCAGGGAGACACCCAAAGGATCGAATGTCTTCCGTAGGACTCAGTGATGAGCAAATCTTCTCATCCTGGATCTCAGCAGTCTGAGGAGATAATAGAGGACCTCAATCCTGGACCTTGGCACTGAATAACCGACGACAGGGGTCACTGGAAGAATCAGTAGCCATTATGGACTGGGCCTTCTTCCCCCCCGAGCCCCTAGGCTGATAGTCCTCTGAGGATCCATGAACAGCATTGGAAGTTGTACCTGAACTTTAACTTGTTTAACATTGGAGACTGAAACACCACCTTTACCTTTCTTTTTGTCACATTTAGAATTTATCCGGGGGGCCTATACTCCGCAGGGGCG
>UESW01002414.1:173501-192535 GCA_900491605.1 Calamus simplicifolius
TTGCTACTATTAGTTTGTCAACCTTTGAATCCATCAACATTATCCTCATAAGGCTATATCATGCCAAGCCTCAACAGTTTGCACTCTCTCAGGCACTGGTAACTGTAGATTTACAAACAGGTCAACATCCCGCTTGACTTTGACCTCGAAAAATGGGTGTCTGAGGGCTTCGTGAGCGGTCAACCTATCAAGAGGTTCATATTTGAGTAAACCCCGCAAGAGGTCAATGAGATCGCCAGCCGAGTGATCCGCATGGTGCATCACCAAGTTCTGCACAAAAAACATGGCAGAGAACCATCAATTTGCTATGCATATCTTTCTAAAGACCAAAAATTCAGCATCATCTAATCATATGCCAATGGTTGATGATGCTTGTTCAATCCAATGCGCATTGTCTACAGATAATGTTGGATCTTCAGAAGAAAGCATTATTTTTCTTTCATTTATGCCATCAAAAACATGGAAACCCACATTGACTGATTTAATAGGCAAACAAGCCATGCGATGATAGGAAAATCCAAGACATTTTCAAGGAGAATTGTGTGCATTCGATATCTAAGCCACCGCCTACCCCCAAAAGTCCAAATACAAATTTGAGATCAAGAAAAAACAGAGAGTATTTAGTTGAAGTTGCATTATAAATCAATGATGATAACTCATACCTGGAGTCGTGGCAACTTTCGAACAACTAGGATTCTCTCTCTCCCAGGAGCATCCTCAGGCCACTTCAGCCGACCTTTTTTGATATACTTCTCAACACGTCCCCTGAAAGTAAAGAATTATGGTGAAAAAATGGCATTAGATTCATACAGGTAGAGCTGAATCAGGCTTAATGTCAACATAATTAGATGAGACTACTTGTGCTGAAACACAACAAAGAAAATTAACCACATGTAAGTTTACAGAAACTTACATAGCTCCGTTCATCATATGGCGGGGCAAGGGACCTAATACTCTCTCCATCATGGCAAGGTGTTCTAAGTTCTTGCTGGTCTCAAAAAGTCTGTCACCCTAAACAGAGCATTGAGAATTTAAAACACATAAGGAAGCATTCATGCCAACAAAACTGAATAGCTTGCATAAACAAGTGCCTGAAATATATACCGAACAAAGTTCTGCAAGAATGCAGCCTACACTCCATATATCACACGGATAACTCCATCCAAGTTCTGTCAGAATATTTTCAAAATCAGGAAAATGCCACATTCATAGAGGAGAAAGCTAAAATAAGAAACTAAGATAGCAAGTGTCAAACAAGTACAGACCAAGAATAATCTCAGGAGCCCTGTACTGCCTTGTTGTTACTGTGTAGTAGCTATGATGTTCGTGGCATAAGCAGTGCTTCCAAAATCAATTAACTTAATAGCACTTGACTTGGGCAATCTCTTGCAATATGAACCACCATGCCCTGTGATGAACTTTGATGAGACAAGAAGAATGTTTTCGGGCTTTAAATCAGTATGAATGAGGTGTAAATCGTGCATAACTGCAAGAAAGAAAAATAAACAAATGTTAACACATCAAAACCACTTAAATACATCATACAACAAATAAACTGAATTATATCAGCAGTGACAATAAAACCAGTGACTTATGAAATAAAACAATCTACTAAAGGAACCTAAAATATAATGCATGAACAAGAATGAAAACCAACAAATGAACCAAAGAAGTAGAAAAGGGAAAATGAATAGCACATTGAAGCTAATAAACCATCAATATCAAGAAAACAATAGATTTGCAAAAGTATTGCGAACGCACATGCAACAGATTCCAACAATTGTCTGCCAAGCTCACGAACTAGGTCCATGGGACATGGGCGACGATCATTTTTCATTAAAAAATCATGCAAGCTTGGCCCAAGCTTCTCAAACACCTGTTAAAATCATTTAGATTCACTGCAATTTTAATTTCCAAAGATATCTGGTAAATTGGAGAAACTATCATAAATCAATCATATACTTACAATACAAATATGGTTACGATAGTCAAACCAGCTCCGCATTTGAACATAACTACAAAAATACACCCACTTAAACAGATGTAACTTGAATTGACTAAAATGAAAACATACAAAGGAATAGCTCTTCAAGAAAAGAAATAAATGAGAATGAGTCTTACCGGTTACCACCCGTATCATGTCTGCCAAGCTGTTGGAGCACTTTAATTTCTATCATAGTGTCCTCCCGATGTTGCTCATTGCACGAGTAATTTTGATTGCTACCATTTCTTGCCCTTCCCTATCCCAACATTCCAAAACCTGACCAAAGGTACCTGTCACATAACCCCCCCCCCCCCCAAAAAAAAAAAAAAAAAAAAAAGAAAAGAAAAAGAATGCAAGTAAAGTTTGGTTAGGACAGCCCAAAAAAACTAGCAATGATGAGAAACATCACAATAAAATTGGGAAAGGGGGGGTGTTGTGGGGGGGAAGATGTTGCTATCTAAAAACCAACTATGAAAAGAATGAGAGAGCAAGCACAAGCTTTATCACTGAATGTCATCAGGAGCACAGGAACTTACCTTCACCCATTTTGCTGTGGATTTTATCTGCAATCAAAACAAGTAGCAGATTGGAGTGAGAAGTGTGAAAGTATTGCAAACAAAAGCATAATATTCATGAAAAGCATGCAAACATCCATAGAAAACACAGGAAGACATTTTTTGAAGATTACTGTTGCAGTAAAATCATGATAGATAAAGAGAAGCACATAATTTTAAGGGTTTTAATTTTTTAAATAAACTTTGCATTGTGGGAAAGAACCCATTACACAAACCTACTAAGTTTGGAAAAAAAAATCATAAGACCCAATGCAGAAAACAAGAAAATGCCATAAAACTGATAGCACATTAAGGGGGAAAATCAAGGAGAATCAATAAATGAAAAAGCTTTGAGAAACTTTGAAGTAAAAAAGAAATCAACAGATAGAAGGGGGAAAAAAAACAACAGCTGAAAAAAAATACTTAGGTCAATAACCAAGAGCAAGCATAGAAAGTATCTTTCAGAAAAGAGAAAAAAAATAGTCACAGCGTATATTTTGATATTATATTGTTTTATCTATATAATAGACCAATGTAATAAAGGCATAAATCCATGATAACCAAAAGAACAGACAAAAGAATGATGCACTTTACATTAGAAATATAATCCAAATCATAGAACCATATACTCTACTTAAGTGTCTGTATTATATATATTTTTATAGATAACTTGATTGCAAATGGGGAAGAAAAGGTGCAGCTAGCGAGAAAAATGCCCATAAAACACATAAGATTTTTGCAATGGTAATCAAGTGTAATTACAGCGAGACGTCAAATTCTCTCCAAGTGCAAACACGTAACGTCCCCCTTCATCATCTTCTCTCTGAGGAGGAGAAGCACTTCGTTCGTGCCCATCTTTATCATCTTCTCTCTGAGGAGGAGAAGCATGTCGAGGCACTCTGAGCAGGTCTAATGGTGCCCTCAATGATACGGAGCTGATCACATCTCCAATTTCTTTCAAAGGTAGCGCTTCCATAAGAACCTGCATGCAGTCATCCATTGCACTTTGTTTGTGCCCATCTTTATCATCTTCTCTCGGAGGAGGAGAAGCATGTCGAGGCACTCTGAGTTGGTCTGATGTTGCCCTATATGAAACGGAGCTGATCGCATCTCCAATTCCTTTCAGAGATAGCGCTTTCATAAGAACCTGCACACAGCCATCCATTTATTTTTCCGCCAACCAACAAAATCTTGACTTAACTCAATCTCTTTACATATGTGCTACCAAAGAAACCAAAATGAGCAATAAACATGTTCTCATAAAAGTCAACATAGGAATTAACATAGGCCATAATTCTAGCTAAGATTTTATGGGTGACAAAGATCCAAAATGATCATTTAACTTGCTTGGCTATAACCCCAACACAAAGCAATCATATAGGGAAAGTAGGGGTGGGCATGGGCCAAACTAGGCTTAGGGTAGGGCAAGTAGGAAAAGGGGCTCTAAGCATCAGGTTGGGCCCGAACTTA
The DNA here is from genome assembly GCA_900491605.1 of Calamus simplicifolius. Taxonomy (NCBI): domain Eukaryota; kingdom Viridiplantae; phylum Streptophyta; class Magnoliopsida; order Arecales; family Arecaceae; genus Calamus; species Calamus simplicifolius. The sequence goes on from UESW01002414.1 coordinate 177,510, forward strand.
GGTCAGCCACAGTTGGCCTAAGCCCGGCCCAACAGAAATCTTTGAAAACCTAGGCTTGATTCGAGCTTGGGCCACTAAAAACAATTATATACTAAATATTTGAAAGGAAAATGCCATCCTCATGTTGTTGTGGTGGCTAAATGACTTGCTTTTGAAAAACTCATTTTCTCTTAATAATATATATTAAATAATAAATATATAATATAGAGAATATAAATAAATACAATGCATATATATATAAATTTTCAGTAACAGTAAAATATATATAAATTTTTAGGCTGAGCCAAGCTCTAAGCTTGGGTTTGGTCCGAAAAATAAACAAGCCTCTAGAATTGCATCCGACCCAATCCTTTGTGCTGAAAAATTGGGCCTAGGCCCTGTGTTTTTTTGAGCCAGCCCATACCCAATCCTAAGGGCAAAGGGATCATAACACACAATAGCAAGAGCTCCATATTAACAAGCTATATGATCATGTTTGAAGAACAAAGAAGCTATATCAATATTGCTTACTGTAAAGCCATACCAGAGGATCACGATAGACAAAATTCATGCCTTTACCCATTTAAAATGTATATAGAGACAACATAATATCAATTTCTAATATTATTAGCCCTTTAAGTTCATTCTAGACCACAAGAGGAGCATAGAATTCAATCATTATATTACTAGTATCAAGCCAATCAATTATGTCATTCTATTAATAACATTAAATTTCACAATTCTAACAACCATGAAAAAACAAAAAAGAAAAAAATACTAAGACCTCATGTATTTTTAACTTAAATCAAACACCATCATTATTATTTTTTTTTGTTAATCACATATCTCCCCTAAATCCATCAAAATAGACAACACATCCCTCTAAACTATGATGCTAATGAACATTAGAATATGATACTTTTGATTCGAGTCACATACTAAATTAGTAATTGTATTAACATTGTAATTTTAGATGTGTTGGTTCATTTGATTAAAAAAAATCTTAATTTTACACATTCAATCACTACTTATGATTAAACAAAACATGTGGTCTTATTCTTATGGTAGTAGTTTGCATAAAATATATTTTCTGTCGTTGATAAGATAAAAGCTTTTACTTACTCTAATGATTGCTTTATAAAATTAAATAAAGGACATTTTTCTATCTTTGACTAGTAAGGCATATTTCCAACTCCAGTTCTCGCATTTTTCACATCTCAGTTCTAAAGGTTCGAAATCTCGGGTATATAGAGTTTGTAAGTATAAGAAGGCAGTCGCTTATTCTACCTTCGGTTCTAGGGTCCTCAAATCCCTCATCTATATGGAAGATGTGAAGGCAGTATTCTTAGTCAAAATCATCTTAATGACTTTTGTAGTGACATTCAAGTTAAAGGTTTTAGTTACCATGCTTATAGAAGAGTTTGCTAATTTAAGAGACCAAGAATAATGTTGGCCCAACTTATAGAAAAGAAGAAGGTGCGGTTGGGAGTTAAGTCAATTAGATCTTGTAAACAATTGAATGATGAGAACTTGATCAAGATTGTGCTTTGGAGTGATGGTGGCAAAAATTTGAATCACCAAATGTACATTTAGGGCCTGATTTTTTTGTATTCTACAAGTTTGTATTTCAAATGCAATCATTCTTTCATTTACAATTTTGTGACAGTTACTAAAGAAGTAGAAGGGTGCTGACTTATATGTTCGTGCCTACTTTATATATGGCATATGATATATTTTGTAATGGAACACCGTATTCAGCATGTGTGAGTTGAATCAATTGGCCATTAGATTGTCTCAAAGATTTATGGTATCCTTATACGTTGGTGATGGTTAGCTTGCTACGAGTTAGTCTAGTTTGATATTATAAAAGAAAATTTGAATATATTTTTACTTATGCAGTAATATATGATTTATTATGTGGTTGATTGATATTGAAAATAATTTTGGATATGATATAAAAATGGATAGAATATAAACTAATTTTATGGTTAACATTTAAATAATAAGAAAATACTCATATATTATTATTCTTTCTAAGGGAGATTATTTAGTACTATAATTTTGAATAAGTATCATTAGCATTATATTTTACTGAAATTAATCTGTTGTATTCTGATAAATTCAGTGGAGGTGAGTAATTAAAAAAATGTAGAAGTGATATTTGATTTAAGTGAAAAATCCAAGGCGTGTCGATGAATTTTTCCCCAAGTCTTCAAACCCTAGATCGTAAGAATTTGAAAACAAAAATTCTGAAAATTCATTGTTATAAAAAAATACTTTTTTTAAGGAAAACATATTTTTTAAAGAAATTACTGTCAACTTCCAAATTACTGCTTCAATTTTATAGCAACAACCGGACGTATCATCAACCTAACACTACAACAAAATATGAAAATCCCAACTCTTTTTTTCCGACGCTAGGAGGTAGCGTCGAGATATCCCGCAACCTGCCGACGCTATTTAAAAGCGTCGGCAGATAACGACGCTTATAAGCGTCGGCAGATAATGACGCTTATAAGCGTCGGTATATTATAATAATTCATATTTTTTCGACGCTTATAAGCGTCGGGATATGCGTTAATAACTCCCGAGTTACTCTTTCAAATGACACTGCTTTTATTAAAAAAAAATCCTCCCTCATCGTGCCCTAGCTCCCGTCTCCCATGCCACGCTCCTCTACCCTAGCTTCCGATTTTTCCCCTCCCCCAATCATCGTGCCCTAGCTCCCGGTTTTCCTCCTTTGATTATGACCGCCTCCTACCATCACTACTACTCCACCTCCTTCTACTTCAGCCGAAATGACCCTCATGATTCCGACAACATCGTTTCAATCCCCATCGAGATCCCCACCTCCGGCGACCTCCCGACCCCCATCCCCGTCCGCCTCCCCGGCGCCGTCCTCAATGCGGCCGCCATCAAGATCCAGTCGGCTTTCCATGGTCATCTGGTCCGTTCCCTAGTCGGGAAGATTCGGGCGGTCAACGTGGAGACCGGGCGGATGGAGCGGTTGATTCACCCCCGCGGCCTCCCACGAGTTCCCCACCGATGGCACCGTCATCGAGCTCGACGAATCCAACTTTGACTCTGCCATCGCTGCCTTCGACTACATCCTCATCGACTTCTAGCCCCCTGGTGCGGCCACTGCAAGCGCCTCTCCCCCGAGGTGACCCCCTTAACTCTCACTCTATTTCCTTCCCGTTTCCTTTTTTTTTCTGTGGAATTTGGCCGAAATTGTCCAAGATCGGAAAACTATTTGGTTGGAGAAACCAAGAATTAGATCGCCGAGTTGTATTTGCTTTAGGAGTTGTTCTTTTTCCTATTTAATCTTTAAATTTTGTGTGAGGATGGATTACTTTCACTTAGTATAATTAACTGCCCGGTCTGGTTGAAACTTGAACGCAATTAATAATAGATGAGAGATTGGGGCGATCTTTTGTCTAAATACGTGATTGGTGAGACAGAACTGTGAATTTTGAGGAAATAATTTTATTATTCAAGCATTCAAGAAGTTTTGTTCTTTAGTAATCTTTTGCTGTAAATATTCGAAATGAGCACACTTTTGTGAGTGAATGACTGAGCTATACTTTATCGTTCGTCGAGTTTATTTTAGTTGTTCACAAAGTAAACTGTGCATGCTAAAAAAAGCTTTTTCTTTTTATTTTTCTAATGATGTTTTGCTTTCTTATATGTGGTAAATAATTTTGGATTTCTAAGCGATTTAAATGGTTGCTCTTGATGCTATCTTCTTGGGTGGGTCTGTTGCTGTGATTCTAATATTAGACTATTGGATGCCTTTTATGAGCCATTATTGTAACTTCTTGATTTGAATTCAATATTTCGTGCCAGTGGTGTGTGAGATCCTATTTCTTATTTCTGAAAGCTTTCTACTTGAAATCAGTTGTCTTCTATCACTAGTTTTGAAGTGACAGAGGTCATGCATTTTCTATTAACTTGCAGTTAGATGCAGCTGCTCCAGTATTAGCTGGTCTGGACAAACCCATCGTGGTTGCTAAATCAGTTGTCTTCTATCACTAGTTTTGAAGGGATTTAAGTTTTCTGAATAGTGATTTAAGAATAAGTTGCTTTGTACCCCGTTAATAATACTTTGTCCTTCTTGACAGATACAAAAATGACCCTGAAATCTTAGCAACGACAAACCTCATCGCAGCATATCAGCGAAATGAGATACTTGAGTTTGAAAAAAATTTGAAGGTTAATATATCCATTACAATTTCTAGTTATCTAGTAGTTGGATTTCAGTGTTACAAACTTTTATTTAGTCTTAGATGGCCATTCTTGTGATTATTTTGTGGAGCAATAGAAGAACTATTATGGATGATCCTTTAATCCGCAACTACATTGAGGATCTCCTGAAGAACATCAGAACTCAAGTTCTACTCAAGCTCATTAAACCATATACTAGTATCTGTATCCCTTTCATTTCAAAGGTGATTCTCTTAACCCATTTTATTCATCTGTTTTGCTTGAGCAATAACTTATTTAGCCCTTTTGCCAATTTTTCTGCTGCCATATGCTTCACTTAAAAAAAATGGTGGTATAAATGCTGATTAAGTTTGTATTGTTTAGTATACAAATTGTCTTGCAATATTGGCAAATATGGCTCCTCATGTTCATAGGTTAAGTGCTTATGCTTCACAGAGGCTGGTTAGCCTTTTTGATATGCTCGCTCGCAAGTATGTTCCTTTCTTTTAGCCTTCATTTAAAACAGCTTGTTTAGGAATTTTAAGTGGCTAAGATTCTTCATTTTTGCTTCATGGTTTCACTTTTTGTGTAAGAAGTAATTAATTTTTATTTTGGTTTCCATTCTTTTATAGGTATACTAAGAAATCATTCTGGGTGAAATCCTGGTATTGCCTCAACCAACATTTTTTTGTTGAAGTTGCACTGCCGAAATGTTTTTAAGTCTAAGTTCATTGATATGGAGATGAAACGCAGGGTGGAATTCTCCCAGCATTTGAACAAAGAGAAATCTGATGGGTCAAGAAAACTAAAGTAGTTTTTATGGGAAGGTTATTAATGAGATTTTTATGATTCTTTCTCCATTCCAAAGGTGTTTGAAACAGGAATGTTAGATGGATTAATTGTTCCCATGATCTACAATACTGATGCTTCAGTTTTTCCTTGATTCTTTTTTAATCTATAATTTAACAAAGTTATAATATCTTGAAGGCTTTGCTTAGTTCTCAGCAAGTATGTTTGTATCTGGACAAATGACACTGATGCTTGAGAAAGCGTTGTCAATCATTTTAGTCATTCACAAAAAGAAGATGAATAATTTCAGATGTTGCTAAATAGGTGGTGATTACTAATTTTCTATTGTTGCTTCTCCTGCCATATCACCTTTTTGATTCTCTGGATTGATGTTAATTGCCAGGTTTTAATTGAGTGCCTTGCAATACATGGGAAATACATAGAGAATAAAAAGAAGGATTTTTAGTAGGAAGAAGGGGGGGTGGGGTGGGAGCGAGGTGGTGTACTGAGGTAGGGGGGGAGAGGGTACTGAACTGGGCGGGCGTAGGGGTGAGGGGGTGGTGGTGTTCTGGGTGTAGCGTGGGTGGTGTACTGGGGGGTAGGGGGTGGACTGAGCGATAGGGGGGTGGACTGAGCGGGCATTTGGGGGTGGGGGGGGGGGTGGGGTGGGGTGGGGTGGGGGGGGGGGGGGACTGGGCGGGCATTTTTTTGGGGGGGGGGGGGGGGGGGGGGGGTAGGGGGTGGACTGAGCGGATAGGTGGGTGGACTGAGCGGGCATTTGGGGGGGGAGGGGGGGCGGGACTGGGCGGTCATTTTGGGTTGCTGTGGTGCTGATTGGGGATGGATGAAGGTGCCGACGCTTTAAAGCGTCGGCATGTTCTGACGCTGATGCCGACGCTTTTTGGGGGGGGGGGGGGGCGGGACTGGGCGGGCATTTTGGGTTGCTGTGGTGCTGATTGGGGATGGATGAAGGTGCCGACGCTTTAAAGCGTCGGCATGTTCTGACGCTGATGCCGACGCTTTCAAAAAGCGTCGGGATTTCGCGCCTTCACTCCCTGTGTCCCGACGCTTTAAAAAGCGTTGGGATGATATTTTTTGATGCTTTTTAGCGTCGGGAAATATTATTTTTAGCGTCGGGAAATGATAAATTTGTTGTAGTGTAACGAAATCCTAGAATTATATATAAATCCCGTGAAGATTATATACAACCAAACCTTTTACGACCTAGGTTTCCTGCAAAAGATCAACTCGAGGGCAGATCAAAATAATCTCATCCGATAAGAACTAATGACGGGTCCTTATCAGATCCAAAAGATTTCCATTGAAATTTCTCAGCATAAAAGAGCCGCAACATACCTGCTCTGATCCGTAAATCCAAATAAAGAATCTACCGGATTAGAGCAAGAAAACAGTAAAAGTAAACAAAGGGAGGTTTCTAATAGTTTGGTAAAAAAGGTTTACATCCATATGGATGTGGGGGAACTCCGTGAGGTACTCCATCTCCATGATCGCAACAGGGGAAGAACGGAAATCGAGAATAGAACCGAGAAAGTAATGATCGGATCTTGTCGAGGAAGAATCCTTATCCCTAACCCTAACCCTAACCTCACGAAAAGTCTTGCTGCACCGCCCTCGGGTGCAGCCGGCACGTGCTTGCTGCACTGGAGGGCGGTGCATCGAGTCTTTCCGGGGAAGCACTGCGTTGCTGGCTCGTTGAGGAGTTGAATTTTTTTTGAATCTTTTCGGACCTCTCACCTGGATTCTCCCTCGATTCCTCTCCATCTTTGGGTTTATGTTCACCGTTGGATGAGTTTATTAAAGTTACATGTAGAGGACAACCGTAGGATTAGAATGAACGATATGATTTCAAAATAGCCCGAATCTAGCCTGGCTCAACCATAAATTATTTTTACGATATGGCTTTCAAAAAATTTAAGAAAAAATATTCATCGATATTGATCGTTAAAAACATCCTTACTAGAAACCGTATAAATTAAATTTAATTGCAAGCATTCTAATTGCATATATCACGTCTCACATATTTTTAAACCATAAAATTAACAATAAATTTTAAAATATAATAATATTTTAATAAAATTAAGTGTAACAAAAATAAATCAAGCACAACTATTTATATGATAAATGATAGAAGTAGTCCTAATTAAATAAAAAATAAAAATAATGATTTAAACATATATAATAAAGATCTTTAGATGCTTCTTTTATAACAATAAATTTTAATGATAAAGATAGAAATAGATCTAAACACATGGATAGAAATTAGTGAAGGCAATTTTTTCTTACCGTTTATGATTCGTATCGTTTCTAACGGGTTGAACAATTTTCTTTGATTGTTTATCTGATTTGGTACCTAGGGATGGTAATTTTCTCCGTTTCCATTTCCTAGGGATGGTAATTTTCTCGTTTCCATTTACCCGATCGGTACCATTTTTAACGTACCGAGGAGTCCCCATTTTAAACGGCTTAATGGGTAACGGAGATTTTTCGTTAATGGTTAAACGGGTAAACAGGCTGGAGACGGTATTCTTCGCCCCATCCCCTATCCCTCTTTACCATCCCGTACAATCTCTTTATTTTATTTCTAAAGAAAGATATCTCTTTATTTTTTTACTTTGAAATTTGAATGTATTCTTTTGTTACGATGTTAAAGCTAATGTGTTAGATGTATCAATATCAACGATTAGTTGTTGGGGTTCATTCTATCTTATCCTAATTAATTTTATTTTTTTAATTTTAATAAATTATAAATTTAATAAAATAATTTTTTTTGTAAATGGGCAAACGGATCGGGTATCCTTTTTTTAGATACGAAACAGTCCTAATAGAGGACCGGCCTTAGCACGCCTCGTGCTAAGTCAGCCTTTTTCTCTCAAAGTAGTTGTGCACAATGGTAGGGTGAGGTTGATCGAGGCCTCCCCCTACAAGAACCCCAATGACAAATCACATACCAATACCTAAGCCCAACACAAGCATGTACAGGGTAACAACCCCAACCCCTTTGATTAATAACCCAACACAAGCATGTATAGGGTAACAACCCAAACCCCTTTGATTAATAACAATCCCAAGAGGATACAAGAAGATGAATATGTGCCATAGCACTATAAGAAATCCCTCACAGATCTCTCGTCCCCGCTCCGTTAACTATAACGGCTTAACGGGAACGGGGCGAACAGGATGTTTTTTTCTAACAGGGACGGATACCAGTAGACTGCCCCGGTCAATCCCTAGGCCGTTGCCATCCCTACGAATAATTTTCTCTTACCGTTTATCTAATTTGATATCATTCCTAACGGGTCAAAAATCATGTCTAAACGACTGCTATTACTATTAGCGTCGACTTAATTCTAAATAGAGAAGAGTAAAATTAATGAACTTATTTAACTTAAATTTTTATCTATGGAGATATATAAAATATGTTACTAAAATTTTTAAAATATTCCAATAACGTCTAGCTGCTTACCTTTAAATGCTTCCAGTCCTGTAATGGTTCATTAGCTATTGAAAAAATTTTATATGATTAATAACGGGTCCTTATCATATCCAAAAGATTTCCATTGAAATTTCTCTTGACGCCAGAGGGGAAGCGCTGCGTTGCTGGCTCGTTGAGGAGTTGGATTTTTTCAAATCTTTTCGGATCGCTCACCTAGATTCTCTCTCGATCCCTCTCCATCTTTGGATTTATGTTCACCGTTGGATGAGTTTATTAAAGTTACGGGTAGAGGACAACCGTAGGATTAGAACGAACGATATGATTTAAAAATAGCCCGAATCTAGCCTGGCTCAACAATAAATTATTTTTACGATATGGCTTTCAAAAAATTTAAGAAAAAAATATTCATCAATATTGATCGTTCCAACATCCTTACTAGAAATTGTATAAATTAAATTTAATTGCAAGCATTCTAATTTTAAACCATAAAATTAAAAATAAATTTTAGAATATAATAATATTTTAATAAAATTAAGTGTAACAAAAATAAATAAAGCATAACTATTTATATGATAAATGATAGAAGTAGTCCTAATTAAATATAAAATAAAAAAAATCAATGATTTAAACATATATAATAAAGATCTTTAGATGCTTCTTTTATAACAATAAATTTTAATGATAAAGATAGAGGTAGATCTAAACATATGGATAGAAATTAGTTATGGCAATTTTCTTTTACCGTGGCAATTTTCTCTAACCGTTTATCCAATTTGGTATCGTTTCTAATAAGTCTTTATAATCTGATTCGTTTCTAATAAGTCTTTTTTGGTACCATTTCTAATAAGTCGTTCAGACCGTTTCTAAAAATCATGTCAAAACGACTACTATAACTATTAGTGTCGACTTAATCCTAAATGGAGAAGAGTAAAATTAAGAAGCAGAAGAGTAAAATTAAGAAGCATTAATTGAAAAATTCTTAGATGACTTAAGTTAAAAATAATATTATACTGAACTTATTTAACTTAAATTTTTATCTATGGAGATATATAAAATATGTTACTAAAATTTTTAAAATATCCAATAACGTCAAGTTGCTTACCTTTAAATAATCAGAATGCATGTTAAATTTCTTCGTATCGCTTCCAGACCTGTAATGGTTCAACACATTAGCTCATTACTATTGAAAAAAAAAATTTATATAATTAAATGAAAAAAAATAACTTTCGGTAATTCATGTCAACAGATTATAGTCATGATCTATTTATAAACTGAGATTCTTTAAATCAATAAACATTTTAAATCCCGTAGAACAAAGGTTTTTTTTTTAACAAAAATTAAAAAGATAAATAACTAAGAGATACTTAAAAATAAAATACTAACGTGCGATTAATTTGTCCTCCTCGGAAGCTACAAAGTTTAACGTCGCTAGGGTCGGTTCAGAGCGAATGGAAAATTGAATCTATAAATAGTGCAGAGCGGAGCGGAGGATCCCATATGGCTGGAATGGAAAATTAAAGTTTAATCTATAAATATGAGAGGAAGTCGGTTAAAAAGATTTCCAGGCGATAAAATTCCGCTTTAATCTATAAATACGAGAGGAAGTCGGTTAAAAAGATTTCCCCCTCCACCCTGGAGAAGATTCCAATGGAGGCCGAAAACACGACCCCCTTCCCATCGTTCTTCCCGCTGCCGCCGCCACCGCCTCCTCCTCCGCTGCTTAGCTCGAGATCGTCGAGGAGCTCACGTCGATCGAAGAACGTTGCGGAGATTGAAAGGACGTCTGCAAAGGTCATCTGCCGAGAAGGATGAGAGGATCGCCGAGATGGAGAATGAGATCTCGGAGCTGAGGCGGTTTGGTGAGGATTGTGATGACAAATTGAAGAGTTTGGAAGCAAAATTAGATGCGCAGAGGCCGGTGCTCATCGACCAGCTGAACTACATTTCCAAGGCGTATGAGCAGATTCGCCAGATAATTAAAGCTTGTTGGGGCTGGGGTGGGGTTCTGGTTGCCTCATCTCTTCTCCCATCATATTTTGATGCCAAACTTGATCCAATGGTGGTTTGGCATGCGCATAAAATTAAATTTTAAATTGATACTTAAATTAATTTGGTTGGGGTTGTTATAAAATTATGTGATCAATTATCATCATGAATAGGGGGTTATGGTTATTGTTGGCTACCAAATTGAAAATCCTTATAAATCCTAAATAAATGGATCCGATCTAGGTCAAGATCCAACCTTTTGATAAGTTTGTATAGTCATACTTTTGTTGACTCCAATTATTCTTGGTCTTTCTCATGCCTGAACTGGTTCTAATGCCACTTCCTCAATGCAGGATGTGTATTATAAAATAGTTTCAGCTTTAATAGAGCTTGATCAGCCATATCAGATGCCCCCCACCCTTGATGTGTTGCGGGTTCACTTTTCGCCCATCGAAAGGGGCGTGAGCTCGATCGGCAGCAGATCCAGTCTGGCCACCAATGGCAATAGGGGCACGTGTCCACGGGATGCGAGGACTCATTAGTGTCAGTGGCATGGGATGTTGTAGCATTGCTGCACCTGCTGATCTGTACCGTTGGATGTGTAAGGATCCTTCTTGGAAAGGCAATGGCCATCATCGCCATCATTAGGCTGACGTTATCGATATCCCGCTATCAGTGCTGAATGACTGCCGAGGCGACCCTCCCAGCAAGAGGCATGCGCGTGGCAAGCTGGCTCAGGCAGGACGACTCAAGGGGAGCTATAATAGGGGAACGCTCCAAATCTGATGCCTCACTACTCTCAGAATCTTCTTCTTTCTGAGCTTCCTCTGTCCGGATCCTACCATCCTCCTCGCCATTTTTCCCCGTTAGCCAGGTCAGTCCTTCTCCCATGTCCTCTTCACCTTCTTGGTCCTCTTCCGCTCTCCCTGAGGGCTATTTTCCTCCCCTGCACATGCAAGATTCTCCATCTCCCACTCCCTCCTGGTCCTCTTCCTCTTTCTCCAAGGACCAGGTTCCTCTATCCCAGTGGTGGGTTATCGGTCGGGCCCCCACCAGGACCCGTCTGGTCGCCGTTGGAACCCGTAGAGCCTCTTTAGAGTCTCCTGACAGGGTTGTCTCCACCGTGACTAGCCAAGAGCTGGCCAGGATTAGAGCCATCTATAGGATCCCGGATAGCATTCGGTTGTATGCCCCTACCCCGGATGATAGGGAAATCTCCTCCCATCCCGGCAGGGTTGCTCTGTACGAGGCCTTTCTCAAGGCCGGCCTCCGATTGCCTCTTCATCCTTTGATCGCTAACCTTTTGACTTCTATTCCCTAACGCCATCGCAATTGGTTCCGAATTCCGTCGAACCATTTGTTCTTTCTTTGTTCTATGCTGCCTCCACGGGTTAGAGCCCAAGGTGTCCCTTTTCTGTAGTTTTGATGACCTCGTCAGCAATCAGGTTGGTGGGTATTCCAACCTTGGCCCACTCGAGCCTTGAAGTTTAGCCTCCCTACCTCGGTCAAAGGGTGGAAGGCCCAGTTTTTTTTCGCCGACCTCGAAGGGGGGAGGCCGAGTTGGGGGGACCCAAATGTAGGGCCGAACCAGAATCACCTGGTAACTCCGAGGGACAAGGAGGCCTTCGGTATGTTGCAGACAACCGATATCCCCCAGTGTAACCAGTTTTGACGGAGGATAACCTCCAGTTCGTGGGCCTCCTCTCGAGCGGCGGTGAGCAGCCTTAGACGCCCTTCCTCTCACTGCCCCCCTTTCATTTCTCCTCTTTTTTTTTTAACCGACTTTGTTATGTGCAGCTATGAAGCTACCAGATCGTATGGTGAGGAGGGCAGCGGTTAAGAAGAAGAAGGCCATCGGTAACGCCGAGCCGTCGAGTAAGAGACCCCGGTCTCTGGCTCGATCTCCGACCCCGGCCCCATTGATCCGCCGACCCCGAGGGCATCAGGAACAACCTCTAGGGGGCAAGAACCGGTCCCTCCCATCGATCTAACAGCCAACACGCCTCCCAAAGGGCCTCAAACCGAAGCCCCCCCCCCCCCCCCCCCGGCCGAGGAGTCGACCTTTCCAGATGCAAGGCCATCTTACCCCGAGACCGAGGTGACCCTGGAGGGAATTCCACGTGAGGTTGAGGCTGAGCGAGACCAGGCGATGGCAGGTCTGCATGCCGAGGAAGAGAGGTCGGCCTTTGATGCGGCCCCAGCAGCATCCAACCAGGCCGTGACCGATAGGAAGGATGAGCCCGAGGCCTTCCCTGCCAGACTGTCGCTGATGAATCAGGGGCTGGTAGCTGAGCGACTGGTGACTCAGATCTGCCGCCCCAAATTTCAGAGAGAGCTCCACCGCCGAGGGGCTGCGTCACTCCTCTAGGACGCCTTCTCAGCTCAACTATGGGTAAGTGTTGTGGTTATTTCTTTACGCGCAGCTCTTACCCTTTTCCGATTGTTTACTAACGACGACCCTCTAATGCAGATGGTGAACTCCCTTGTGGCGCTGAGGGACATGCTTGCTCGAGCCAAAGAAGCGCTCTACCAGTCCCAGCATAAGGCCACTGAGGTTCGAGCCTAGGCAGAGAGGGCCAAGGGGGCCCTGGCAGTGGCCTTAGTCGAGCGGGCCAAAGAGCTCAACAAGGTCAAACGTCAGGCCGAGGCTGATCTCGAGCGTTTGAGGAAACGCCTGGAGGTCGCCGAGGCAACCATCGGAGCTTAATACCTGCGTATCCAGTCTCTCGGCATCGAGGTGGAGGCTGCAGGGAAGCGGGCTTCCAATGCCGAGGAGATCGCCCGAGAGTTCGATGCCCGGGCAGCAAAAATGGAGGAATCGTTCATAGGGCGAAGAGAAGGTTAGGGTCATCAAGGAAACTGTCCTAGTATATCCATCCCCCACTGAGCGAAGGGCCACAAAACTGACAAGGGACTCAGCTAGGTAGTCGGTCGTCGTTGAATGTGGTCGTGCCGCTCGCAACTATAGCACCTCCGCACCAGCTTGGCTGCATCCTCCCTCATGGTGGGCCAATAATATTCCTGTCACAAGGCCTTGTACGTCAGTGTCCTTCCCCCCAAGTGGTTCCTGCAAATGCCCTTGTCGATCTCACGCAGAATGTAATCGGCATCTACCGAGGTAGCACACCGGAGGAGCGGGTAGGAGAAGGACCTTCGGTATAGGCACATGTCTAATATCAAAAACTTGAGGGCTCGTCTCTTAAGCAGCTTAGCTTCGGCAGGATTATCAGGGAGAGTGCCATCGGTGAGATATCGGACATAAGCCTCCGTCCATGATGGCTCTTGGCCGATCGATAAGGCCTCCTCGGTAGCGTCGATGCTTGGAGCTTCTAAATGCTCCACATACGTTCTTTCCAGGGCTCCGTCGGCTGAGGTAGCCAATCGGGATACCGCGCCAGCTTTGGCGTTCTTGCCCAGGGGGATATAGCTGACACTGAAGTGAGTAAATGACAAGGATAGTGATTGGACCTTACCCAAATAGCGAGACATAGTTGGATCCCAGGCTTCGAATTCTCCAGCGACCTACCGGGAAATGAGCTGGGTGTCGGTGAAAGCTCGAAGGCATTCCACTTCAAGCTCTTTGGTCAGTCTCATGCCTGCCAGCAAGGCTTCATACTCCGCCTGATTGTTGGTTGTAGGAAAAAGGAATCGTAGGGCATATTCCACCGTTTCTCCCTCTGGACTAGCTAGGATGAGGCCGGCTCCACTCCCTTGATAATTCGAAGCGTCGTCGACATGAAGGACCCAATCCCGCCCCTCGCCCTCGGCTGTCGCATTTGGAGGGGCCGAGTTGAGCTCTTTGGGTGATTCATCCGTCTAGGTGCACTCAACTAGGAAGTCTGCAAGGACTTGGGACTTCATGGCCGACCTCGGCCGAAAAGACAAATCGAATTCTCTCAATTTGATTGCCCATTTTGCTAGCCGGCCTGAGGTGTCGGGCCAGGATAGAATTGCTCTGAGTGGCTGGTCTATGAGCACCACTACCGAATGGGCTTGAAAGTAGGGCCTGAGGTGCTGAGCAGAGACGATTAATGCAAAAATAATCTTTTCGGTGCGGGAGTACTTGTTCTCCGCGTCATGAAGCGCTTTGCTGATATAGTAGACATGCCTCTGAGTTTCATTGGCGTTGGCACGGACGAGCACGAAGCTCACGGCCTCGGCCGAGGCCGCGAGGTAGAGGAAGAGCTCTTCTCCGTTCTTTGGCTTGGATAGCAGCGGTGGGGTGTATAGGAATTCCCTCAGCCCCTCGAATGCTCTCTGACACTCTTCGGTCCATTCAAAACCATTGACCTTGCGCAGGGCCTTGAAGAAGGGTAGACACCTTTCCGCGGACTTTGACAGGAAGCGGCTTAAAGCTGCTACCCGCCCCGTCAGACGTTGAGTCTCCTTTTTATTAGCCGGGGCTTTATGTCAAGGATGGCTTGAATCTTGTCCGGATTCGCCTATATTCTCCGCTGAGTCACCATAAAGCCGAGGAATTTGCCGGCCGTGACTTCGAAGGTACACTTCCGTGGATTCAGCTTCATCTGACAACGGTGGAGGTTATCGAAGGTCTCTACTAGGTCGGCAATGTGGTCATCGGCATGGACGCTTTTAGTCAGCATATCATCCACGT
>UESW01002414.1:195239-225159 GCA_900491605.1 Calamus simplicifolius
ATGGCAACGGGCCAAAGGGAGTCATGGGACAGGCTCATACGAACAAATGCGTCATAACTTAAAATGTCAGCCGAGCTTCCACTATCAACCAGTATCCTTTTTATAGGATGTTTCGCAATCGTCATAGAAACGACAATGCTATCATCATTTGGATTGCTTACCCCCTCTAGGTCCCTTTCAAAGAAAGGAATTACAGGTTCTATTTTCTCCTCCCCCCCGAACCTCTTAGACGGGCCGCCGCCCCCAAGAGATCATGGCCACCGTCTTCTCGGTTGGGGCATTATCGACATCAACCTGGGCAGGCGAGGGCGCTGATGGACCCAGGGCAGCTGGATTCGCCCTCGGATGAACTTGCCGAGCTAGCCTTGCTGAATGAGGTCCTCGATCGCCCTTTTGAGCTGGTGACAGCTCTCTGTGTCATGCCCGTGGTCTCGATGAAAATGATAATAGCGACTTTTGTCACGGAAAACTCCAGGCTTCAGAGGAGGAGGGCGCTAGAGGAACGGCTCGCCTTCAATCTCCATCAGGATGTGAGATATGGGGCAAGCAGGGGGTATGGATCCCTTCCTTGGGAGCAAGATCCCTTGGCCGGTTGTCGGATCGCCGGGAAGGCTCAGGCCTCTCCTGCTGTGGCCTATCGGATGCAGGTCGGGCTGGTTTCTTGGTAGGGCCCCCTCTGTCTCGCACCGGGAAGAATTGGCTTCGTCGGCACTGATGTATTTGTGCGCTCGGCCCTGCAGCTCGGTATAAGAGCTCGGCAGCTTCTTGTCGAGGGAGTATGCGAAGCAGGAGGGGCGAAGCCCTTTCAAGGCCAGAGTGGCAACTGAGTCATCAAGGTTGTAAACCTCAAGCACAGCTTCCTTGAATCGAGCTATGAAATCTTTCAATGACTCGCCACTCTTCTGCTGGATGGCGAACAGGCTATCGGCCACCGTGGAATTTTTCGGCAGGCGTTGAAATGTGCAAGAAAAGCTCTCTCCAGCTGTCAAAAGGAATTAATGCTTCGTGGTGGCAATCGAGAGTACCAGGCCCGTGCCACCTTCTGAAGAGTGGCAAAAGGCGATGCAGAGGAGAGAATCAGTCGCTCCCTGGACCTGCATGAGGACCTTATAGCTTCCAAGTGGTCCAGGGGGTCGGTAGTGCCGTCATAAGGGTCCAGTTAGGGTAGGCAGAACCGGATGGAGATTGGCTCCTCCATTAAGCGATGGGATAGGGGAGGATGGCTGTCATAATCTACCTCGGTGGGTTGGTAACCCTGCGGCTGAGCTCCTCCAATCGCTGGTTATACTCCTCGAGACGTCGTTTAGCCCGGCAAGCGACACGTCCGTTGAAAGACCCTTCTCGCGATGATCCCAAAGACTGGGAAGGAGACCATGGCCTTTTGGAGGCCTCCCGGTGGCAACGTCTGGGGGAGGCGTGTCGGCGGGGAGCTTCCTAGTAGGAAGCCCTCCCATGGATGGACTGTTGATTAGGAGGAGCAACCCCCGCATCTGGGGAAGGGGGCCGGGGGCCCTGCTGTGAAGTCACCACCTATTGTTGCAAGTGTTGGACTGCCGCCACCAGTGAATGAACTTGCATAGCAAGAGCGTCGACCCGGTCACCCTGTGTTGGTGATGATGGCGGGATGGGGAAAGGGACCGGAGGGGCCGGGAGGCTCGCTTCGGGCTTCTCCGGCTCTTTAAACTGCCCCCAGGGTCGCCATCCGAAACCTCTTATGCGCGCATTACCATCATCTTTTCGAGTAGCAGAGGGAGGAAGTAAAGGCCTGTAGCCTAGTAGCACCGAACTCTGCTCTCTTTCTCCCCTTTCTGGCGCGCCAATCTGTTGTCACCAAAGCACGTCTTCCTAACGCCGAGTGACCAAGGAGCTCCTGGTCTCACCTCTTCAATGGGAATCCTACAGAAAGTCCTCAGGGACCGGTGGGTTTCGGCGAGGACCCTCCGACGGTCAAGTTAGTGCCTTGGAAAACAGTTCTCAAAAAATTGTCCTCAGGAAAAAACCTAACTCTCCCTTTTATATCCATTCCAAAGTTCGTTTTTGCATGCTTTCGGGAAGTGGTGGCCGTACAGGTGATAGTGGGTCTGGCCACGTTCGTAACATCCCATCATCCGTAATCGTTGGGAGTTAATGGGCCACATGGCGGTTGCAAAAGACTAGTGGGCTATGTGGCAGTTGCAGGAAGATAGTGGGCCACGTGGTGGTTGCGGAGAGCTAGTGGGCCACGTGGAGGGGAACCCTGGAGGTTCGAGGCCGAGGGGACCCTGGAGGTCCGAGGTCAAGAGGACCCTGGAGGTCTAAGGCTGAAGAGAACCCTAGAGGTTTGAGGCCGAGGGGAACTCCCCGTCAGGCTCTTACCTCGTTGCTAAGTACACCACTACTCCAGCTCCATGTCCGAGATGGCCAGCGACCCACCGTCCGCTTCATGGAAGAGACGCCCAGCATCATCGGCAGCCCAATGCCGTGGTGAGAGAAACCTCCCAAAGCGGTGACACCCTCTCGAATATTTTACGAAGATAAACCTCCCAAAGCGGTGACACCCTCTCGAATATTAATTCTTGGCAACCGTCAAGGTCCAAGTTCCACACGCCCACGCGCCATCGGCCGGATGACGTGGATGATCGGAGCCTGCTGTGCCCTCATGTGGACCATCGTCATCCTGGGCGGCCTCGCCGTCCTCATAATTTACCTCGTCTTCCGCCCGAAGAGCCCCCCCTCGACATCCAGAGCGCCACCCTCAACAGCGCCTACCTGACACCGGCACCCTCCTCAACGCCGACATCACCATCCTCGCCAACTTCTCCAATCCCAATCGCAAGGTGGACGTGGCCTTCAGCTACGTGCAGATGGACCTCTACTTCATGGAGACGATGATCGTGACGCAGGCGGTGGAGCCGTTCGCGGAGCGGGGGGGGACTCGGCGCTCAAGAGCTTGCACATGGTGGTGAGCGAGGTGGCGCTGCGGCCGGAGGCAGCAAAGGAGTGGCAGCGGGGGACGGCGGCAGAGGGGGTGGCACTGGAGGTGGCGGGGAGGTTCAGGATGCGTCGGACTTCGGCAAGTGGGTGCACTTCACCTACTGGCTCTACGGCCGGTGCAGCATCGTCATCGGTGCGCCGCCCAGTGGAGCGCTGCTATCCAGCCGATGTCGGACGAAATGCTAGTTCAAACTAATTAATTACGGCCTTGGTGGTTCCATAAATTGCTTGCTAGTTTATCCGATCCTTTTTTTTCACTCTTTTTGTTCCTTTATGGTGCTCTGTTGATTAGGCAAAACCAATAGAATTATTATTTATTTTTTTTTGGATTTGACGAGACATGCATACATGATCCGACACATTTTTTTTGGGATAAAAATTATTTGGAAGGGTTTTCTAATGAGCAGAATTGTTTTAGGAGAAGAAACAGAGATTTAAATTGTATTCATTTCACCATCTTCGAAGGTCTAATGACTGATAGCGGGTGCCTACTGATCCAGTTATTAAAACCGGGTTGTCTTAACAAATTGGATGTCGAATGACACCTTAACCACCTTGATCCAGGTGGTCGAGCAGATTGTAGAGAACCATACGCTAGATGATCAAACTAACAGCACAAGCTCAGCTTCAGTACGAGTACAGGTAAAGACCAAAAACC
Source organism: Calamus simplicifolius (assembly GCA_900491605.1). NCBI lineage: Eukaryota > Viridiplantae > Streptophyta > Magnoliopsida > Arecales > Arecaceae > Calamus > Calamus simplicifolius. The sequence goes on from UESW01002414.1 coordinate 198,871, forward strand.
AAAGGCAAATTAATATAACGAATTAATTAAATATTCACTCCCAGCATCTATAATGTTGTTCCCTTAAAAAAAATTTCAATGACTAACTCAAACTACCATGCAACTGTGCATTTGTATCGTGTTTGCTGCTGTTAGTTTGTCAACCTTTGAATCCATCAACATTATCCTCATAAGGCTATATCGTGCCAAGCCTCAACAGTTTGCACTCTCTCAGGCGCTGGTAACTGTAGATTTACAAACAGGTCAACATCCCGCTTGACTTTGATTGACTTTGACCTCGAAAAATGGGTGTCTGAGGGCTTCGTGAGCGGTCAACCTATCAAGAGGTTCATATTTGAGTAAACCCCGCAAGAGGTCAATGAGATCGCCAGCCGAGTGATCCGCATGGTGCATCACCAAGTTCTGCACAGAAAACATGGCAGAGAACCATCAATTTGCTATGCATATCTTTCTAAAGACCAAAAATTCAGCATCATCTAATCATATGCCAATGGCTGATGATGTTTGTTCAATCCAATGCGCATTGTCTACAGATAATGTTGGATCTTCAGAAGAAAGCATTATTTTTCTTTCAATTATGCCATCAAAAACATGGAAACCCACATTGACTGATTTAATAGGCAAACAAGCCATGCGATGATAGGAAAATCCAAGACATTTTCAAGGAGAATTGTGTGCATTCGATATCTAAGCCACCGCCTACCCCCAAAAGTCCAAATACAAATTTGAGATCAAGAAAAAAGAGAGTATTTAGTTGAAGGTTGCATTATAAATCAATGATGATAACTCATACCTTTAGTCGTGGTATTTTCGAACAACTAGGATAGCATCCTTAGGCAACTTCAGCCGACCTTTTTTGATATACTTCTCAACACATCCCCTCCTGAAAGTAAAGAATTATGGTGAAAAAAATGGCATTAGATTCATACAGGTAGAGCTGAATCAGGCTAAGTGTCAACATAATTAGATGAGACTACTTGTGCTGAAACACAGCAAAGAAAATTAACCACATGTAAGTTTACAGAAACTTACACAGCTCCGTTCGTCATATGGTGGGGCAAAGGACCTAATACTCTCTCCATCATGGCAAGGTGTTCTAAGTTGTTGCTGGTCTCAAAAAGTCTATCACCCTAAACAGAGCATTGAGAAGTTAAAACACATAAGGAAGCATTCATGCCAACAAAACTGAATAGCTTGCATAAACAAGTGCCTGAAATACATACCGAACAAAGTTCTGCAAGAATGCAGCCTACACTCCATATATCACACGGATAACTCCATCCAAGTCCTGTCAGAATATTTTCAAAATCAGGAAAATGCCACATTCATAGAGGAGAAAGCTAAAATAAGAAAATAAGATAGCAAGTGTCAAACAAGTACAGACCAAGAATAACCTCAGGAGCCCTGTACTGCCTTGTTGTTACTGCGTAGTAGCTATGATGTTCGTGGCCATAAGCAGTGCTTCCAAAATCAATTAACTTAATAGAACTTGACTTGGGCAATCTCTTGCAATATGAACCACCATGCCCTGTAATGAAGTTTGATGAGACAAGAAGAATGTTTTCGGGCTTTAAATCAGTGTGAATGAGGTGTAAATCGTGCATAACTGCAAGAAAGCAAAATAAACAAATGTTAACACATCAAAACCACTTAAATACATCAGACAACAAATAAACTGAATTATATCAGCAGGGACAATAAAACCAATGACTTATGAAATAAAACAATCTACTAAAGGAACCTAAAATATAATGCATGAACAAGAATGAAACCCAACAAATGAACCAAAGAAGTAGAAAAGGGAAAATGAATAGCACATTGAAGCTAATAAACCATCAATATCAAGAAAACAATAGATTTGCAAAAGTATTGCGAACGCACATGCAACAGATTCCAACAATTGTCTGCCAAGCTCACGAACTAGATCCATGGGACATGGGCGACGGTCATTTTTCATTAAAAAATCATGTAAGCTTGGCCCAAGCTTCTCAAACACCTGTTAAAATCATTTAGATTCACTGCAATTTTAATTTCCAAAGATATCCGGTAAATTGGAGAAACTATCATAAATCAATCATATACTTACAATACAAATATGGTTACGATAGTCAAACCAGCTCCGCATTTGAACATAACTGCAAAAGTACACCCACTTAAACAGATGTAAACTTGAACTGACTAAAATGCAAACATACAAAGGAACAGCTCTTCAAGAAAAGAAATAAACGAGAATGAGTCTTACCGGTTACCACCCGTATCATGTCTGCCAAGCTGTTGAAGCACTTCAATTTCTATCATAGTTTCCTCCCGATGATGCTCATTGGCACGAGTAATTTTGATTGCTACCATTTCTTGCCCTTCCCTATCCCAACATTCCAAAACCCGACCAAAGGTACCTGTCACATAACCCCCCCCCCCCCAAAAAAAAAAAAAAAAAAAAAAAGAATGCAAGTAAAGTTTGTTTAGGACAGCCCAAAAAACTAGCAATGATGAGAAACATCACAATAAAATTGGGAAAGGGGGGCTGTTGTGGGGGGAAGATGTTGCTATCTAAAAACCAACTATGAAAAGAATGAGAGAGCAAGCACAAGCTTTATCACTGAATGTCATCAGGAGCACAGGAACTTACCTTCACCCATTTTGCTGTGGATTTTATCTGCAATCAAACCAAGTAGCAGATTGGAGTGAGAAGTGTGAAAGTATTGCAAACAAAAGCATAATATTCATGAAAAGCATGCAAACATCCATAGAAAACACTGGAAAACAATTTTTGAAGATTACTGTTGCAAAATCATGGTAGATAAAGAGAAGCACATAATTTTAAGGGTTTTAATTTTTTAAAATAAACTTTGCATTGTGGGAAAGAACCCATTACACAAACCTACTAAGTTTTGAAAAAAAAAATCATAAGACCCAATGCAGAAAACAAGAAAATGCCATAAAACTGATAGCACATTAAGGGGGAAAAAATCAAGGAGAATCAATAAATGAAAAAGTTTTGAGAAACTTTGAAGTAAAAAAGAAATCAACAGATAGAAGGGAAAAAAAAACAACAGCTAAAAAAAATACTTAGGTAATTAACCAAGAGCAAGCATAGAAAGTATCTTTCAGAAAAGGGGAAAAAAAAGTCACAGCATATATTTTGATATTATATTGTTTTATCTATATAATAGACCAATGTAATAAAGGCATAAATCCATGATAACCAAAAGAACGACAAAAGAATGATGCACTTTACATTAGAAATATAATCCAAATCATAGAACCATATACTCTACTTAAGTGTCAGTATTATATATATTTTTATAGATAACTTGATTGCAAATGGGGAAGAAAAGGTGCAGCTAGCGAGAAAAATGCCCATAAAACACATAAGATTTTTGCAATGGTAATCAAGTGTAATTACAGCGAGACGTCAAATTCTCTCCAAGTGCAAACATGTAACGTCCCCCTTCATCATCTTCTCTCTGAGGAGGAGAAGCACTTCGTTTGTGCCCATCTTTATCATCTTCTCTCTGAGGAGGAGAAGCATTTCGTTGTGCCCATCTTTATCATCTTCTCTCTGAGGAGGAGAAGCATGTCGAGGCACTCTGAGCAGGTCTGATGGTGCCCTCAATGATACGGAGCTGATCACATCTCCAATTTCTTTCAAAGGTAGCGCTTCCATAAGAACCTGCACGCAGTCATCCATTGCACTTTGTTTGTGCCCATCTTTATCATCTTCTCTCGGAGGAGGAGAAGCATGTCGAGGCACTCTGAGTTGGTCTGATGGTGCCCTATATGAAACGGAGCTGATCGCATCTCCAATTCCTTTTAGAGATAGCGCTTTCATAAGAACCTGCACACAACCATCCATTTATTTTTCTGCCCAACCAACAAAATCATGACTTAACTCAATCTCTTTGCATATGTGCTACCAAAGAAACCGAAATGAGCAATAAACATGTTCTCATAAAAGTCAACATAGGAATTAACATAGGCCATAATTCTAGCTGAGATTTTATGGGTGACAAAGATCCAAAATGATCATTTAACTTGCTTGGCTATAACCCCAACACAAAGCAATCATATAGGGAAAGTAGGGTGGGCATGGGCCAAACTAGGCTTAGGGTAGGGCAAGTAGGAAAAGGGGCTCTAAGCATCAGGTTGGGCCCGAACTCAGGTCAGCCACAGTTGGCCTAAGCCCGGCCCAACAGAAATCTTTGAAAACCTAGGCTTGATTCGAGCTTGGGCCACTAAAAACAATTATATACTAAATATTTGAAAGGAAAATGCCACCCTCATGTTGCTGTGGTGGCTAAATGACTTGCTTTTGAAAAACATTTTCTCTTAATAATATATATTAAATAATAAATATATAATATAGAGAATATAAATAAATACAATGCATATATATAAATTTTCAGTAACAGTAAAATATATATAAATTTTTAGGTTGAGCCAAGCTCTAAGCTTGGGTTTGGTCCGAAAATTAAACAAGCCTCTAGAATTGGATCCGACCCAATCCTATGTGCTGAAAAATTGGGCCTAGGCCCTGTATTTTTGAGCCAGCCCATACCCACTCCTAAGGGCAAAGGGATCATAACACACAATAGCAAGAGCTCCATATTAACAAGCTATATGATCATGTTTGAAGAACAAAGAAGCTATATCAATATTGCTTACTGTAAAGCCATACCAGAGGATCACGATAGACAAAATTCATGCCTTTACCCATTTAAAATGTATATAGAGACAACATAATATCAATTTCTAATATTCTTAGCCCTTTAAGTTCATTCTAGACCACAAGAGGAGCATAGAATTCAATCATTATATTACTAGTATCGAGCCAATCAATTATGTCATTCTATTAATAAGATTAAATTTCACGATTCTAACATCCATGAAAAAACAAAAAAGAAAAAATTACTAAGACCTCCTGTATTTTTAACTTAAATCAAACACCATCATTATTTTTTTTTTTTTTTGTTAATCACATATCTCCCCTAAATCCATCAAAATAGACAACACATCCCTCTAAACTACGATGCTAATGAACATTAGAATATGATACTTTTGATTCGAGTCACATACTAAATTAGTACTTGTATTAACATTGTAAATTTAGATGTGTTGGTTCATTTGATAAAAAAATCTTAATTTTACACATTCAATCACTACTTATGATTAAACAAAACATGTGATCTTATTAATCTTATGGTAGTAGTTTGCATAAAAGATATTTTCTATCTTTGATAAGATAAAAGCTTTTACTTACTCTAATGATTGCTTTATAAAATTAAATAAAGGTCATTTTTCTATCTTTGACTAGTAAGACATATTTCCAACTCGCATTTTTCACATCTCAGTCCTAAAGGTTTGAAATCTCTGGTATATAGAGTTTGTAAGTATAAGAAGGCAGTCGCTTATTCTACCTTCAGTTCTAGGGTCCTCAAATCCCTCATCTATATGGAAGATGTGAAGGTAGTATTCTTAGTCAAAATCATCTTAATGACTTTTGTAGTGACATTCAAGTTAAAGGTTTTAGTTACCATGCTTATAGAAGAGTTTGCTAATTTAAGAGAGCAAGAATAATGTTGGCCCAACTTATAGAAAAGAAGAAGGTGCAGTTGGGAGTTAAGTCAATTAGATCTTGTAAACAATTGTATGATGAGAACTTGATCAAGATTGTGCTTTGGAGTGATGGTGGCAAAAATTTGAATCACCAAATGTACATTTAGGGCCTGATTTTTTTGTATTCCACAAGTTTGTATTTCAAATGCAATCATTTTTTCATTTACAATTTTGTGACAGTTACTAAAGAAGTAGAAGGGTGCTGACTTATTTGTTCGTGCCTACACTATATATGGCATATGATATATTTTGTAATGAAACACCGTATTCAGCATGTGTGAGTTGAATCAATTGGCCATTAGATTGTCTCAAAGATTTATGGTATCCTTATACGTTGGTGATGGTTAGCTTGCTACGAGTTAGTCTAGTTTGATATTATAAAAGGAAATTTGAATATATTTTTACTTATGCAGTAATATATGATTTATTATGTGGTTGATTGATATTGAAAATAATTTTGGATATGATATAAAAATGGATAGAATATGAACTAATTTTATGGTTAACATTTAAATAATAAGAAAATACTCATTTATTATTATTCTTTCTAAGGGAGATTATTTAGTACTATAATTTTGAATAAGTATCATTAGCATTATATTTTACTGAAATTAATCTGCTGTATTCTAATAAATTCAATGGAGGTGAGTAATTAAAAAAAATGTAGAAGTGATATTTGATTTAAGTGAAAAATCCAAGGCGTGTTGATGAATTTTTCCCCAAGTCTTCAAACCCTAGATCGTAAGAATATGAAAAAAAAAATCTGAGAATTCATTGTTATGATAAAAATACTTTTTTTAAGGAAAACATTTTTTTAAAGAAATTACTGTCAACTTCCAAATTACTGCTTCAATTCTATAGCAACAACCGGACGTATCATCAACCTAACGAAATCCTAGAATTATATATAAATCCCGTCACTACAACAAAAATGACTTTTGCCTACGATTTTCGCACCTACGATTTTAAAATCGTAGGCAAAAGATGTCTTTCCCTACGACTTTTTAAACATCGTAGGCAAAAATTCTATAGTCAAAAGGTTAAAACCTTTCCCTACGATTTTCAAAAAATCGTAGGGATCTTTCCCTACGATTTTTTGAAAATCGTAGGGAAAGGCTATATAAATTTTTGGAGGCAAAATCTCACTCCAAAATTTTTCTGAAAAAATCTTTCCCTACGATTTTTAAAAAATCGTAGGGAAAGATCCAGAGCCTTTCCCTACGATATTTTGGAAATCGTAGGGAAAGGCTATATAAACTTTTAGAGGCAAAATCTCCCTCCAAAATTTATCTGGAAAAAATCTTTACCTACGATTTTTAAACAATCGTAGGGAAAGGCTCTGGATCTTTCCCTACGATTTTTTGAAAATCGTAGGTAAAGGATTTTTATTTTTCTAAAAAGTCTTTTCCTACGATTTTCAAAAAAATCGTAGGGAAAGGTCAATACTCTTTCCCTACGATTATCATATCGTAGGGAAAGGCTCTAGAGCCTCTCATGGAAAGAATGCATACTTTTACCTACGATTTTCATAAAAATCGTAGGGAAAGACTATTGAGCAATGCATACTTTTACCTACGATTTTCATAAAAATCGTAGGGAAAGACAGCCAACCTTTCCCTACGAATTTAATAAAAATCGTAGGAAAAACCCTTTTTTTTAAAAAATCCAACCCTTTCCCTATGATTTTCACGAAAATAGTAGGGAAAGGCTATATACCTTTTCTAAAATCAAATTTTATATTTACTATATTATATTAATTATTATTTACATATAATATATATAGTAAATATGTATTTATATATAATACATAAAAAAAATATTATATAATATTTTTTATATAACAAAATAATTACTTATTATAATATTGTTGTATACTATAATTTATTATATATTATCATATTGTTAATAAAATTATTAATCTTATATTGTAATACATAATGTATATAGAACATGTTATAAAGTTATTATAATAATATAGAATATATTATATTTTAATAAATATTATTATGCAATATAATATTAAATAAAAATATTATTATGTATATATCTTTTTTTAGTTATCCTTTTAAAAGATATTTTTTATGATAAATATAAGAAATAAAAAAGTAATTTTTATTTCTATTTAATTACCAAAAGTAATTTGTAAAGATAAAAAAATAGAAAATAAAATCTATTTTTTATAAAATAAAGAAAAAAAATGTTGTTATCTTTCCCTACTATTTTTTAAAATAGATTGTTATATATATATATATTCTATTTTTTAAAAAAATGTTGTTACCTTTCCCTACTACAAGAAAAATGACTTTTGCCTACGATTTTCATACCTACGAATTTAAAATCGTAGGCAAAAGTTATCTTTCCCTACTATTTTTTAAAAATCGTAGGCAAAGATTTCATAGAGAAAGGCAAAAACTTTTGCCTACGATTTTAGTGAAGATCGTAGGGAAAGGAAAAAACCTTTGCCTACTATTTTAGTGAAAATCGTAGGGATAGATCAACAAATTTTTGGAGGCAAAATAACCCACCAAAATTTTTCTGAAAATGCCTTTCCCTACGATGTTTGTGAAAATCGTAGGGAAAGGATCTAGACCTTTCCCTACGATTTTCAAAAATCGTAGGGAAAAACTTTTTTTTATCAACAAAATTTTGGAGGTAAAATCACTCGGCAAAATTTTTTCTTAAAAAGTCTTTCCCTACGATTTTCATGAAAATTGTAGGGAAAGGTCCAAAGACTTTTACCTACGATTTTCATGACAATCGTAGGGAAAGGCTATAGACCTTTCCTTTTTCATTCTAAACCTTTCCCTACGACTTTCATGAAGCTCGTAGGGAATGGGCCAAAGAAATACTATCTCTACGATTTTTACAAAAATCGTAGGGAAAGGCTGTAAATCTTTCCCCTGGAATTTTTTTTCATTCTAAACCTTTCCCTACGATTTTTATGAAAATCGTAGGTAAAGGTCTACAGCCTTTCCCTACGATTTTCAGTATAATCATAGGGAAATGCTCTAAACCTTTACCTACGATTTCGTAAAAATCGTATGGAAAGGCTATAGATCTTTCCATTTAATAATTTTTTTTTCATTCTAAAACTTTTCCCTACGATTTTCGTGAAAATCGTAGGGAAAGGTACAAACCTTTACCTATGATAAACTAAAAATTGTAGGCAATGATTTCATTTGCCTACGACATTAATAAAAATTGTAGACAAAGGTCCGGAGGAAAAGCTCCCTAAACCTTACCCCCTAGGAAAAGTCTTTGTGCATCGGACTTTGGTACATAAAGCACGCACAGGGCGCGTGCATTGTGAGCGCGCATGGAAGGCGCCGCGGCCCGATGGGCCATGGTACGCATGCTCGCACTGGTGTGTGGCCAATGCGCATGCCCTGTGCATGCTTTGTGCACCAGAATTCGTGTGAGCATGCATGCAGGGGCATTGCATTCCAATGGGCCGTGGCACACTTGCTCGCACCGGATTCCGCTGTACAAAGACTTTTCCTACCCCCCTGATGCTCCTTTTTGATTCTTCTCAACTTTCCTCATTCAGCCTCCCTTTGTCTATGAGCTCCCAATCCGGAGCTTACCTGATCCTTTCTTGGTGAAGGACTTAGGCCAGAGCCTCGCCTAAACCACAATGCCCAAAAGCCCCCAATTGTTCTCCCAAGATCCTTCCTCTCTTCCCCCTCCTTCCTCCACTCTTCCTTCCGCCGCCATCGCCGAAAACCCTAACCCCAATCCACCTTTGAATACTAATCCTAACCCCAACTTCAATCCAAGCCCCACTGTCATGACACCGCCACCTCAATCGATTCTGACCTTCGCCCCTTTGTTCTGGCCCTTGGGTGCCCCTCCCATCCCTCAGTACTCCATCCCAAATCCCAACTTCCAAGGCCCGATGGTGCAAAACCCCGACATCCAGCCTCGTGGGGTCTTAGATTCGGTTTTGATCATGCTGATATTAAAATCGATCTGGATGGGTCCAGTTGGGCCATATTCTATATGCAATTATTTTTTTCTTATAGTGATGTTGCCCGCAATTATCTGAGTGGCTAACAAAATGGAAACAACTAGGCATGCTTATTATTACTGCCGTTCAGTAAAGCTTCCTTGATGTCCATGTGGTTAGAACATGAAACATCCATCTAAGACTGTAGTTTTGACCCTTGAGCGCCCCTCCCATCCCCTAGTACTCCATCCCAAACCCCAGCTTCTAAGGCTCGATGGCGCAAAACTGCAACATCCAGCCTCCTGAGGTCTCGGATCCGGTTTTAATCATGCTGCTATTAAAATCGATCTGGATGGGTCCAGTTGGGCCATATTCTATATGCAATGGTTGACAAAATGGAAATGGCTAAGCATGCTTATTATTATCGCTATCCAATAAAGCTTCCTTATCGTCCATGTGGTTAGGATGTGGAACATCCATTTAAGACTGTAGTTTCGAGCGATTGTCATTTCTTTTAAAAATAAAAATAAAATTTTTATTTTTATTTTTAAAATTTGTAATAAAAAAATATCGTTGATCATCATCATTGTTTTTATTTTTTATAATTTTGATAACAAAAATATATTTGATAACTATTATTAGTTTATTATTTTATTTTTTTATACAATAAGAAATGCTTTTAAGAAGGTTTTTTTAATAAAGTTATTTTCATTTTGAAGGCAAAATCACCTGCAAATAATTTTCTTAAAAGGTATTTTCCTACAATTTTTAAAATCACCTCCAAATAATTTTTCTAAAAAGCCTTTCTCTACGATTTTCATTAAAAATTTTATCAAATATTTTTGCCATAAAATAATTTATTGAAAAAGCAAAATTATCTTTTCCTATAATTTTTAAAATATCATAAAAAAATAATTAAAAACTTTTTTATAATTTTTATAAAAATTAAAAAAATATTTTAAATTTAAATTTTTTTTATAAAAAATTTTTTCCCTTGATTTTTCTGGAAATCGTAGGCAAACGGTCCCAAATTTTTTGGAGGCAAAAATTTTTTTTATGGAAGCCTTTCCTGCGATTTCAAAAGGCTAACAAAAAAAAAAGGCCTCCCACCGGTCTTCCCTCGCTCTGCCCTAACACTAGAGGAAAAAGCTTCTACCTTCCACTCCCTCTTCTTCCATCCTCTGCCCCCTGAGATCTCCATCCCCTTTCTTGCTTCCCCTTCCTCCCCCTCCCCCTCCCCCTCCCCCTCCCTCAAAGAATGCCTCATCTTCGGTTCCTCCTCCGATCTCCAATCCTTAATCTCTCCCGAAGCCCTAATCAATTCCTCTCTCCAACACCACTCTCGCCGCGGCTCTCTCCGATGGTGAAGCCCTCTTTGCGAGCAGGTAGGGATCTCGCCGCCTTCCATTCCATCGGTCCATCGGTGGATCCTTTCTTGATCTAATGGTCCTCATCTGTTTGATTCCAAGAGGGGATATTCTAGTACGGTGGCGGTGGCTGGGAGGAGGAGCAGCGCCGTGGTTGGAGGAGAAGGCGACGGCCATGATGAAGAGAGACGGAAGGCTGGATTTGGCATCGTCGTCTTGGGTACCGGATCCGGTCATCGGCATTTTTTTTTTCACTCCGTCGCCGTCTTCACTTCTCTTGCCTCCCGCCGGCGAAGGGAGGAAACCCTATCCATCGTGGTCAGTCTATTCTTCGAATTTCTTTGATTTTTCTCTGTTTTAGAATTTGGTCCGCACATTTTTCTTTCATTTCTATGATTTCATTTTTTTTTTGCTGCTTTTTGGTTATTTTCTGTGGGGGTTTTTGTTCGCAGTCTTTGATTGCGAACGAGGATTTCCAGCACATCCTCAATGTGCTGAACATGAACGTGGATGGGAAGCAGAAGATCATGTTCGCCCTCACCTCCATCAAAGGTATTGGCCGCCGCTTCGCCAACATCGTCTACAAGAAGGCCGATGTGTTATTAATATATCTCTTGTTCTTTTTATCTGCGTCCCGATGGTTAACAGCGTGCTGGAGCTCGGATCCACGGATGTCATCTATCAGATCTTGGAGCTCATGAACAGGATCCATGGATGTCATCCCTGTTTTTTTTCTCATGAATTTTGGGAGTGACTGAAAGATGAATGAGCATTAACACCCTTCTTAATTGCTGATTCTGGTGGGTCAAGAGATTGGGAGCTTTGAACAAGTTCAAGGCTGGAATTGAAAAGGTTGTCTTCGTATCTTATTGCCCACACTCTGTTCTTTATTTTATACATTGTTCTATCTTATTGGTCATTCATCTTCTCATTTTAACTATATATTTTCCCCCATAGCTTTTGAGGTAAGCAGGTGGGATTTTACCTCTCTGTTTTGTTCACAAACACATTGGCTCCAATCAATTTGGATGAAAAAGGTCTAGCTTACACGTTTGGAGAGGGAGACATACCATGAGTGAATTGAATTATTTTGTTAGCTTTATAAAATTTCCTCCTAAAATGCTGCCCTGCTGTTGCTTGGTCATTAACTTATCTAACAACTTGCAGTCATCAACCTGATGCTATTTTTGTGTAAAATGTAAATGAAGTTGAAGTCAGGCCAAAGCCTAACGCATTGCCTGCACCTCCTCCGTAAGTTGATCTATATTGTGAGAAATTAGATAAAATTTGTACAATGCTTATTGGGGAACTATTATACAAATTTTTTCTTCAGTGTTTTTTTCCTTTGCATTCTTTGCTTTGAAACGGTGACCTTGTATAGCAATAGATATCAATAGACTTGAGGGGCTGTTCTTTAGGCCTTAGTAATGGTTTAAAATACCATTCTTTATATCGATAGACTTGAGGGGCTGTTCTCAGCACCTTGGATATTTTATGAAACAGAAGTATTCTGTTTGGATTGGTGGCTCCATCCTTGCATCTCTCAGCACCTTCCAGTATGTAAGATTTTGGTTCATAAGTTGCTTTTCTTCTCAGGCTCATTATATAATTGCAGTATATCAGTAGTCGTGCCACCAATCTAGTTCTATAGTTAAGCCATTGCCACTAATTTTTGATTCTCAGCTTGTTAATCACCTGACCTATGTTCAATAGTTGATGTATTTCTAGTTCTATAGTTGATGTATTTCTCTATTTGGACTGACAGGGACCATGATGTATCATGGGTATTGAAGACAAAACGAGACCATTCACAGAAGATGCCTTTGTCCATGCCTTTGTCTTCTACCAATCACAGAGGAGCTATCACGGTCTGTGACACTGAAGTCTTCGCTTACGGCCAAACTTGATGTTCTAATTATTGGCAGAGACAATGGCCTTTTAGCGAGTCCCGTGAAGGAACGCAAATTGTGGAGTGCATTCTTCTTTTTTATCTGGGAGAAGAGTAAGCCAAGCCCATGAGAAGCCCAGCCCCTTGAGTCGCTTGTTTTGTCTTTGTTTACAAGCATAGTGTTTTGTTGTAACAATTACTCATTATATATATATATATATATATAGTTATCAACAATGATGCTATGAGTTCGTATTCGCTGTCTCTTCTTGCTCGCTGCTTGATGATCATGTAAGTTGATCAATGGAAAATGCCATGAACCTCTTTTAATTTCTTAATTTTTACCTACGGTTTTAGAGTTTTTTTTTGTAGGAAAAGAAAATATTAAAAATTATTATTAGCTATTTTTTTTCTACAATTTTAAGAAAATTCGTAGGTAAAGAAATGGATAAAAAAATATATATTTTTGATTTTTTTATATGATTTTGAGGTTTTTCGTAGGGAAACAAATCATTAAATATTATTATTAGCCAACTTTTTCCTACGATTTTAGGGTTTTTCATAGGGAAAGAAATCATTAAAAATTATTATTAGTCAATTTTTTCCTACGATTTTAAGAAAAATCGTAGGGAAAGAAGTGGATAAAAAAAAATTCTTGATTTTTTCCCTACGATTTTGAAGTTTTTCGTAGGGAAAGAAATCATTAAAAATTTTTATTACCTAACGTTTCCCTACGAGTTTAAGGTAAATCGTAGGGAAAGATGTGTATAAAAAAATATTTTTTCCTATTTTTCCCTACGATTTTAGGGTTTTTCATAGGGAAAAAATTTTCTAAAAATTATAATTAGCCAATTTTTCCCTACGATTTTAAGACAAATCGTAGGGAAAGATATTGATAAAAATATATTTTTTGATTTTTCCCTACGATTTTTAAATTTCGTAGGCAATAGTTTTTAAAATTTAAATTTGAATTTCAAATTCTTCTCATTCTTTCCCTACGAATTATGATCTTTACCTACGAAAAAAATCGTAGGGAAAAGGTCTGATCTATGCCTACAATTTTTAAAAGTCGTAGGCAAAGGCTTTCCATACGCACTTTTCCCTACGATTTTTTTATACTTTTGCCTACGACAGAAATCGTAGGGAAAGGCTTTACCTACGATTTTTTTCTCTTTCCCTACGAAAAAAATCGTAGGCAAAAGTTGATTTTTTTGTAGTGCGTGTAGATTATATACAACCAAACCTTTTACGACCTAGGTTTCCTGCAAAAGATCAACTCGAGGGCAGATCAAAATAATCTCATCCGATAAGAACTAATGACGGGTCCTTATCAGATCCAAAAGATTTCCATTGAAATTTCTCAGCATGAAAGAGCCGCAACATACCTGCTCTGATCTGTTAAAACAAAGGGAGGTTTCTAATAGTTTGGTAAAAAAGGTTTACATCCATATGGATGTGGGGGAACTCCGTGAGGCACTCCCTGTCCATGATCGCAACAAGAGAAGAACGGAAATCGAGAATAGAACCGAGAAAGTAATGATCGGATCTCATCGAGGAAGAAACCCTGACCCTAACCTTAGGAAAAGTTTTGCTGCACCGCCCTCCGGTGCAGCCGGCACGCGGGCGGTGCAGCGAGTCTTTCTGAGGAAGCGCTGCGTTGCTGGCTCGTTAAGGAGTTGAATTTTTTTGAATCTTTTCGGATCTCTCACCTAGATTCTCCCTCGATTCCTCTCCATCTTTGGGTTTATGTTCACCGTTGGATGAGTTTATTAAAGTTACATATAGAAGACAACCGTAGGATTAGAACGAACGATATGATTTCAAAATAGCCCGAATCTAGCCTGGCTCAACCATAAATTATTTTTACGATATGGCTTTCAAAAATTTAAGAAAAAATATTCATAGATATTGATCGTTAAAAACATCCTTACTAGAAACCGTATAAATTAAATTTAATTGCAAGCATTCTAATTGCATATATTACGTCTCACATATTTTTAAACCATAAAATTAACAATAAATTTTAAAATATAATATTTTAATAAAATTAAGTGTAACAAAAATAAATCAAGCATAACTATTTATATGATAAATGATAGAAGTAGTCCTAATTAAATAAAAATAAAAAAATAATGATTTAAACATATATAATAAAGATCTTTAGATGCTTCTTTTATAACAATAAATTTTAATGATAAAGATAGAGATAGATCTAAACACATGGATAGAAATTAGTGAAGGCAATTTTTTCTTACCGTTTATCTGATTCGTATAGTTTCTAACGGGTCGAACAATTTTCTTTGACTGTTTATCTGATTTGGTACCTAGGGATGGTATACCTCTGTTTCCATTTACTAGGGATGGTAATTTTTTCGTTTCCATCTATCCGATGGGTACCATTTTTGTTGGGATTTTAAACGGCTGGAGATTTTTCATTAATGGTTAAATGGGTAAACGGGTTGGAGACGGTATTCTTCTCCCCATCCCCATCCCTGTTTATCCATTCTCGTACATCTCTTTATTTTATTTCTAAAGAAAGATATCTCTTTATTTTTTTACTTTAAAATTTGAATGTATTCTTTTGTTACGATGTTAAAGCTAATGTGTTAGATGTATCAATATCAACGATTAGTTGTTGGGGTTCATTCTATCTTATCCTAATTAATTTTATTTTTTTAATTTTTAATAAATTATAAATTTAATAAAATTTTTTTTTTTTTTTGTAAACGGGCAAACGGTCGGGTATCCTAATAGGGGACCAGCCTTAGCACGCCTCGTGCTAAGTCAGCCTTTTTCTCTCAAAGTAGTTGTGCACAATGGTAGGATGAGGTTGATCGAGCCCTCCCCCTACAAGAACCCCAATGACAAATCACATACCAATACCTAAGCCCAACACAAGCATGTACAGGGTTACAACCCCAACCCCTTTGATTAATAACCCAACACAAGCATGTACAGGGTAACAACCCCAATCCCTTTGATTAATAACAATCCCAAGAGGATACGAAAGATGAATATGTACTGTAGTACTATAAAAATCCCTCACAGATCTCTCGTCCCCGCTCCGTTAACTATAACAGCTTAACGGGGCGGGGAATGGATGTTTTTTTTTAACAGTGACGGATACCGGTATAGACTGCCTCGGTCATCCCTAGGCCGTTGCCATCCCTACGAATAATTTTCTCTGACCGTTTACCTAATTTGATATCATTCCTAAAAATGACTGCTATTACTATTAGCGTCGACTTAATTCTAAATAGAGAAGAGTAAAATTAAGAAGCAAAAGAGTAAAATTAAGAAATAGAAGAGTAAAAAACTTAGATGACTTAAGTTAAAAATAATATTATAATGAACTTATTTAACTTAAATTTTTATCTATGAGATATATAAAATATGTTACTAAAATTTTTAAAATATTCCAATAACGTCTAGCTGCTTACCTTTAAATGCTTCCAGGCCTGTAATGGTTCAACACATTAGCTCATTACTATTGAAAAAATTTTATATAATTAATGACGGGTCCTTATCATATCCGAAAGATTTCCATTGGAATTTCTCTTGACGCCAGAGGGGAAGCGCTGCGTTGCTGGCTCGTTGAGGAGTTGGATTTTTTCAAATCTTTTCGGATCGCTCACCTAGATTCTCTCTCGATCCCTCTCCATCTTTGGATTTATGTTCACCGTTGGATGAGTTTATTAAAGTTACGGGTAGAGGACAACCGGATTAGAACGAACGATATGATTTAAAAATAGCCCGAATCTAGCCTGGCTCAACAATAAATTATTTTTACGATATGGCTTTCAAAAATTTAAGAAAAAAATATTCATCAATATTGATCGTTCCAACATCCTTACTAGAAATTGTATAAATTAAATTTAATTGCAAGCATTCTAATTTTAAACCATAAAATTAAAAATAAATTTTAAATATAATAATATTTAATAAAATTAAGTGTAACAAAAATAAATAAAGCATAACTATTTATATGATAAATGATAGAAGTAGTCCTAATTAAATATAAAATAAAAAAATCAATGATTTAAACATATATAATAAAGATCTTTAGATGCTTCTTTTATAACAATAAATTTTAATGATAAAGATAGAGGTAGATCTAAACATATGGATAGAAATTAGTTATGGCAATTTTCTTTTACCGTGGCAATTTTCTCTAACCGTTTATCCAATTTGGTATCGTTTCTAATAAGTCTTTATAATCTGATTCGTTTCTAATAAGTCTTTTTTGGTACCATTTCTAATAAGTCGTTCAGACCGTTTCTAAAAATCATGTCAAAACGACTACTATAACTATTAGTGTCGACTTAATCCTAAATGGAGAAGAGTAAAATTAAGAAGCAGAAGAGTAAAATTAAGAAGCATTAATTGTAAAATTCTTAGATGACTTAAGTTAAAAATAATATTATACTGAACTTATTTAACTTAAATTTTTATCTATGGAGATATATAAAATATGTTACTAAAATTTTTAAAATATCCAATAACGTCAAGTTGCTTACCTTTAAATAATCAGAATGCATGTTAAATTTCTTCGTATCGCTTCCACCAGACCTGTAATGGTTCAACACATTAGCTCATTACTATTGAAAAAAAAATTATATAATTAAATGAAAATAAAAAAAAACTTTCGATAATTCATGTCAACAGATTATAATCATGATCTATTTACAACTGAGATTCTTTAAATCAATAAACATTTTAAATCCCGTAGAACAAAGGTTTTTTTTTAACAAAAATTAAAAAGATAAATAACTAAGAGATACTTAAAAATAAAATACTAACGTGCGATTAATTTGTCCTCCTCGGAAGCTACAAAGTTTAACGTCGCTAGGGTCGGTTCAGAGCGAATGGAAAATTGAATCTATAAATAGTGCAGAGCGGAGCGGAGGATCCCATATGGCTGGAATGGAAAATTAAAGTTTAATCTATAAATATGAGAGGAAGTCGGTTAAAAAGATTTCCAGGCGATAAAATTCCGGAGAGTCGGTTAAAAAGATTTCCCCCCACCCGGGAGAAGATTCCAATGGAGGCCGAAAACACGACCCCCTTCCCATCGTTCTTCCCGCTGCCGCCGCCACCGCCTCCTCCTCCGCTGCCGCCGAGCAGCGCGTCCGCGACCTCCTCGCTGAGCTCGAGATCGTCGAGGAGCTCACGAAGCAGATCGATCGAGGGGGCGTCCAAGTCCCGGGACCAGGCCAGGGAGCAGATGGAGCAGAGGAACTATGAGATCGCCATTGAGGTGTCACAGCTCGAGGCGACGATCAGTGAGTGGGCTTAGGGAGGACGTCTCGAAGAACGTTGCGGAGATTGAAAGCCTGCAAAGGTCATCTGCCGAGAAGGATGAGACGATCGCCGAGATGGAGAATGAGATCTCGGAGCTGAGGCGGTTTGGTGAGGATTGTGATGACAAATTGAAGAGTTTGGAAGCAAAAAATTAGATGCGCAGAGGCCGGTGCTCATCGACCAGCTGAACTACATTTCCAAGGCGTATGAGCAGATTCGCCAGATAATTAAAGCTTTGTTGGGGCTGGGGTGGGGTTCTGGTTGCCTCATCTCTTCTCCCATCATATTTTGATGCCAAACTTGATCCAATGGTGGTTTGGCATGCGCATAAAATTAAATTTTAAATTGATACTTAAATTAATTTGGTTGGGGTTGTTATAAAATTATGTGATCAATTATCATCATGAATAGGGGGTTATGGTTATTGTTGGCTACCAAATTGGAAATCCTTATAAATCCTGAATAAATGGAACTGATCTAGGTCAAGATCCAACCTTTTGATAAGTATGTATAGTCATACTTTTGTTGACTCCAATTATTCTTGGTCTTTCTCATGCCTGAACTGGTTCTAATGCCACTTCCTCAATGCAGGATGTGTATAAATTAGTTTCATACTTAACTTCATACTTTTAAGCTGGTAATAAAATCAGTAGTGCTTGTTTTCCATTTAAGTTCACCTAAAATGTTTATTTAGTTAGAACATAAAATGGAGAATTTTGTAAGAATATGTTTAATGTCGCTAGGGTCGGTCCCAGATCGGGTAGAGGAGAGGGAGAGCGAATGGCTTAGGATCCCATATGGCTGGAAAATTGAAGTCGGTTGCGTCGAAGCTACGAAGTTTAATCTATAAATACGAGAGGAAGTTGGTTAAAATGATTTCCAGGCAATAAAATTCCACGGGAAAAAATTTTATGCACTAGCTTTTTTTATGTTTTTTTTTTTTTGTATAAACGGGCGATCATACTAGCCTCATGCAAGTCAGCCCAAATATGCACTGGCTTTCGATGTATAAAGCGTATCGCTCATACGCTCGTACCACCATGGTGCGGTGCACCGCACACGCGCATCGGAGGAACTAGACCAGGTTGGGTCTTTTTTGCTGCCGATTAAACCCAACTCGGTCCAAGTGTTGGCTTCCGGGCCCAAACAAAATGGCCGTCCCCGTCCACCCATCGTGCGTCCATCCCATTGCCCCCTCCACCCGGGAGAAGACTCCAATGGAGGCCGAAAGCACGACGGGTAGGTAGACCCTCCTTACACGCCTCCCCCCCCCACCCTTCTCTTTATTCTCTACCCCTCTGTTGTCACCAAAGCACGTCTTCTTAATGCCGAGTGACCAAGGAGCTCCTAGTCTCACCTCTTCAATGGGAATCCTGCAAGAAAGTCCTCAGGGACCAGTGGGTTCCGGCGAGGACCCTCCGATGGTCAAGTTAGTGCCTTGGAAGATAGTTCTCAAAAAATTGTCCTTAGGAAAAAACCTAACTCTCCCTTTTATATCCATTCCAAAGTTTCCTTTTTGCATGCTTTCGAAAAGTGATGGCCGTACAGGCAATAGTGGGTCTGGCCACGTTCGTAACATCCCATCATCCGTAATCCTTGGAAGTTAATGGGCCACGTGGCGGTTGCAAAAGACTAGTGGGTTATGTTGCAGTTGTAGGAAGATATTGGGCCATGTGGTAGTTGCGGAGAGCTAGTGGGCCACGTAGAGGGGAACCTTGGAGGACCGAGGCTGAGAGGACCCTGGAGGTTCGAGGCCGAGGGAAACTCCCCATCAGGCTCTTACCTCGTTAGCTTTAATAGAGCTTGATCAGCCATATCAGATGCCCCCCCACCCCTGAGGTGGTGCGGGTTCACTTTCCGCCCATCGAAAGGGGCGTGAGCTTGACCGGCAGCAGATCCAGTCTGGCCACCAATGGCAACAGAGGCACATGTCCATGGGATGCGAGGACTCATTAGTGTCAGTGGCATGGGATGTTGTAGCGTCGCTGCACCTGCTGATCTGTACCGTTGGATGTGTGAGGATCCTTCTTGGAAAGGCAATAGCCATCATCGCCATCATTAGGCTGACATTATCGATATCCCGCTATCAGTGCTGAATGACTGCCGAGGCTCCCTCCCAGCAGGAGGCATGCGCGTGGCAGGCTGGCTCAGGTAGGACAACTCAAGGGGAGCTATAATAGGGGGAACGCTCCAAATCTGATGCCTCACTACTCTCAAAATCTTCTTCTTCCTGAGCTTCCTCTGTCCGGATCCTGCCATCCTCCCCGCCATTTTTCCCCGTTAGCTAGGTCAGTCCTTCTCCCATGTCCTCTTCACCTTCTTGGTCCTCTTCCGCCCTCCCCGAGGGCTATTTTCCTCCCCTGCACATGCAGGATTCTCCATCTCCCACTCCCTCCTGGTCCTCTTCCTCTTCCTCCGAGGACCAATTTCCTCTATCCCAGCGGTGGGTTATCGGTCAGGCCCCCACGAGGACCCATCTGGTCGCCGTTGGAACCCGTAGAGCCTCTTTAGAGTCTCCTGACAGGGTTGTCTCCACCGTGACTGGCCAAGAGGTGGCCAGGATTAGAGCCATCTATAGGATCCCGAATAGCATCCAGTTGTATGCCCCTACCCCGGATGATAGGGTAATCTCCTCCCATCCCGGCAGGGTTGCTCTGTACGAGGCCTTTCTCAAGGCCGGCCTCCGATTGCCTCTTCATCCTTTGATCGCTAACCTTTTTGACTTCTATTCCTAACGCCATCGCAATTGGTTCCGAATTCCGTCCGAACCATTTGTTCTTTCTTTGTTCTATGCCGCCTCCATGGGTTAGAGCCCAAGGTGTCCCTTTTCTGTAGTTTTGATGACCTCCGTCAGCAATCAGGTTGGTGGGTATTCCAACCTTGGCCCACACGAGCCTTGAAGTTTAGCCTCCCTACCTCGGTCAAAGGGTGGAAGGCCCGGTTTTTTTTTGCCGACCTCTTAGGGGGGAGGCCAAGTTGGGGGGACCCAAATGTAGGGCCGAACCAGAATCACCTGGTAACTCCGAGGGACAAGGAGGCCTTCGGTATGTTGCAGACGACCGATATCCCCTAGTGTAACCAGTTTTTGACGGAGGATAACCTCCAGTTCGCGGGCCTCCTCTCGAGCGGTGGTGAGCAGCCTTAGATGCCCTTCCTCTCACTGCCCCCCTTTCATTTCTCCTCTTTTTTTTTAACCGACTTTGTTTTGTGCAGCTATGAAGCTACCAGATCGTATGGTGAGGAGGGCAGCGGTTAAGAAGAAGAAGGCCATCGGTAACGCCGAGCCATCGAGTAAGAGACCCCGATCTCTGGCTCGATCTCCGACCCCGGCCCCATTGATCCGCCGACCCCGAGGGCATCAGGAACAACCTCTAGGGGGCCAAGAACCGGTCCCTCCCATCGATCTAACAGCTGACACGCCTCCCAAAGGGCCTCAAACCAAAGCCACCCCCCCCCCCCCGGCCGAGGAGTCGACCTTTCCAGATGCAAGGCCATCTTACCCCGAGACCGAGGTGACCCTGGAGGGAATTCCACGTGAGGCCGAGGCTGAGCGAGACCAGGCGATGGCAGGTCTGCAGGCCGAGGAAGAGAGGCCGACCTTTGATGCAGCCCCAGCAGCATCCAACCAGGCCGGGACTGATAGGAAGGATGAGCCCGAGGCCTTCCCTGCCAGACTGTCGCTGATGAATCAGGGGCTGGTAGCTGAGCGACTGGTGACTCAGATCTGCCGCCCCGAATTTCAGAGAGAGCTCCACCGCCGAGGGGCTGCGTCACTCCTCTAGGACGCCTTCTCAGCTTAACTATGGGTATGTGTTGTGGTTATTTCTTTATGCGTAGCTCTTACCCTTTTTCGATTGTTTACTAACGACGACCCTCTAATGCAGATGGTGAACTCCCTTGTGGCGCTGAGGGACATGCTTGCTCGGGCCAAAGAAGCGCTCTACCAGTCCCGGCATAAGGCCACTGAGGTTCGAGCCTAGGCAGAGAGGGCCAAGGGGCCCTGGCAGTGGCCTTAGTCGAGCGGGCCAAAGAGCTCAACGAGGTCAAACGTCAGGCCGAGGCTGATCTCGAGCGTTTGAGGAAATGCCTGGAGGTCGCCGAGGCAACCATCGGAGCTCAATACCTGCATATCCAATCTCTCGACATCGAGGTGGAGGCTGCAGGGAAGTGGGCTTCCAATGCCGAGGAGATCGCCCGAGAGTTCGATGCCCGTGCAGCAAAAATGGAGGAAGCCATTCGTAGGGCGGAAGAGAAGGTTAGGGTCATCAAGGAAACTGTCCTAGTATATCCATCCCCACTGAGCGAAGGGCCACAAAGCCAACAAGGGACTCAGCTAGGTAGTCGGTCGTCGTTGAATGTGGTCGTGCCGCTGGCAACTATCGTACCTCCGCACCAGCTTGGCTGCATCCTCCTCATGGTGGGCCAATAATATTCCTGTCACAAGGCCTTATACATTAGTGTCCTTCCCCCCAAGTGGTTTCCACAAATGCCCTTGTCGATCTCATGCAGAATGTAATCGGCATCTGCCGAGGTAGCACACCGGAGGAGCGGGTAGGAGAAGGACCTTCGGTATAGGCACCTGTCTAATATCAGAAACTTGAGGGCTCGTCTCTTAAGCAGCTTAGCTTCGGCGGGATTATCAGGGAGAGTGCCATCGGTGAGATATCGGACATAAGCCTCCGTCCACAATGGCTCTCGACCGATCGATAAGGCCTCCTCGGTAGTTTTTTGAGTCTTTTTTGCTGCCGATTAACTCCGTCCACGATTAACTCCATCCACGCACGCGCGCATCGGAGGAACCAGACCAGGTTGGGTCTTTTTTGCAGCCGATTAAACCCAACCCGGTCCAAGTGTTGGCTTCCGAGCCCAAACAAATTGGCCATCCCCGTCCACCCATTGTGCATCCGTCCCATTGCCCCCTCCACCCGGGAGAAGACTCCAATGGAGGCCGAAAGCACGACTGGTAGGTAGACCCTCCTTACACGCCCCCTCCCCCCCCCCCCCCCCCCTCCTCTCTCTCTCTTTATTCTCTACCCCTCTGTTGTCACCAAAGCACATCTTCTTAATGCCGATTGACCAAGGAGCTCCTGGTCTCACCTCTTCAACGGGAATCCTGCAAGAAAGTCCTCAGGGACCGGTGGGTTCTGGCGAGGATCCTCCGACGGTCAAGTTAGTGCCTTGGAAAATAGTTCTCAAAAAATTGTCCTCAGAAAAAACCTAACTCTCCCTTTTATATCCATTCCAAAGTTCCCTTTTTGCATGCTTTCGGAAAGTTTTAATAAATGGTCATGTGACCAGCATGTGACCTTTTAATGAGCTTGGACAGTCTAGATTAGATTTAGGTCAAGGGCTGTGATTGCAAGACTGCTGTAGCCCTAGTATAAATAGTCTTTTGAGAGTCTTTTGTAGTATCTGCCTTATTTTATTTGCACTATTCAGAGATTTATGAAACCCTAAACCTATTAACTTTGTTCCAGCTTCAATCTTTACCCAAATTTCAGCCTATATTCTGTTTTATTTTCTGTTTTTCCTTATTCTCTGCATCATTCACAACAATGTCTGCATTCTGTCCCGGTGGACGGTCTTCTGACAGTCCCCAATAACTTCAAGTCTCCTTGTTTAGCTGGAAGGCAACTTGATGACACTTGTTGAATGGATTTGTAGGCCACGAGATGGCCCCAACATTCATTCTGATGCTTGTCAATGCATGTCTATCATGTATTTTCTATAGTTTGTTTTTCAAGGCATGACACATTTCATGGACAAATTCAACCAGCTAACTGGTTGGTGTCTAAGGGTTTCAGTTGGGGTGGCAATTTTTGTGGTCCTTATATTTTCCATTCCAGTGCCATTTACAATACTGTGTTAATTTTACTTTACAAATGAAATAGAAATGAAGGTGAAGCATTTGCAAAAGCTGCATATTGACCAGATTACTGGAGCATTTATGTTGGCCTGCAATGCTAAAATTTGTTATTATGTGTTTTGCGCTCTGTGCTGAGTTGCTTTCCTCATTATGCATGTGCTTTTACTGGCTTAAGGGCAGAGTCTAGTTTACTGAAAGCTCGTTTGGATGCTCAAGCAAAAGAGATTAGCCAGCAAAAGCATCACATAAAAGAACTTGAGGAGAAGGAACGAGTGGCGAATGAAAGTGTAAACTATTCTTGTACAGAAATATCACACAGAAATCTTAGATATCAAGAAACTGGTGAGATAAAAGAGTGTCAAGAAAACACATCTGATTGCTTTATTCCACTGTACAAGACACTGCAAAAAAAAGATTTCCATCAAAAAAGTGAGAAGAGAAGGTATAATTAAAGGACATCATTCTTAATAAACCATCTCAACCCAGTTTTTGCACTCTCACATATAGAAGATGATCGGGTACAGTTCCATTTTTGTTCAGTGCTCATTGGAGACATAATTCAGCTGAGAAAACCCCTGATGGGTGGGAGATAGGCTGGAGTGACTGTAACGACCGGACTACCTCATCCATGGTAGGCCTTTTCTCAGGCATAACTGAAGTGCAGCGCAGAGCAAGATCTAAGGCTCTTAACATCTCTTGCTGGGATGAGTTGGTGATTCTTGGGTCTAATACTTGAAAAGATCCATTCATCATGTTTACTCTCCTCCTTACCCACTTGACAACATCAAGCGACTCGCTGGATTCAGCGTGCTCAGCTTGCGTCCCTGTGATGAGTTCCAGTAACACAACTCCAAAGCTATAGACATCCATTTGCTCTGTTGGTTTCTTGCTACAGCCATGCTCTGTGATCCAAAACCAGTGAACGTATAAGATCTCAGTTCAATTAGTATTTCTTCTTAGTAGTGGAACAGTGCACTGTCTCAACACATCCAACAGAAACTTAGGTGCAAATATCATGTTCTTTAGAGAATTTGTTTTCAATGCAACACGAGAAAAATACATTGTTACTTCATTATTGGTACAGATTTCAGATACAGAAAAACAGCCTAACAAAGTCAATCAGGATGCGCATGTGTAAGTCAAAATAAAGACATCATTTTATTCCTTCCATCCTGTCAGCATCATATATGACCTTTGTCATTCCTCTTGCATCCGAGGAAAACTCTTGCAAATCCTTTCTCAATGATCAAAATTTGGTATCCTCTAATCTTGTGCTCAACCTTCCAGTCCATACAATAAGCAAAAGTATCTAGTCACAATTTCTCATTTGATGCATTATATCTCTTGATGGGATGATAATATCAATATAAACTCAGCTTACTTTATAGACATTAGATCCCTGCACTGAGTGTTAGCAGATGTGTTATGTATCAACAGTATTGGTTGCTTCCCAAGAGGGACTAAATCCTGCACACTCCCTCCCATGGAATAGTGCATGTACTCTTGACAAACAAACCAAGACGCCAAAGGTCGGCATCAAATAATTTATTGATGACTTCATTTCAACTCAACCTCACCTATGACACTAAGGTAGTGTTTGAAATAGGGAATAAGAGAGAATATCCTTTGGATATCCCCCTTATCCCCAAATGCTATAGTTAGAGGGGATAGTTCTGAAAAAGTTTAACCAGAGCGGATAACCCATGTTTAATCATGGGTTATCCCCTGAACTTATTCCCTAAGGAACGTATAAACAACTAAAGTTATCCCTTGATGGCAGACTTATAATTTAAAAAAGGTGCTTATTCCCTCAGCTATCCTCTGGATAAATGCTATCCTGTACATTTATCCAGGGATAGCTTTTGGGGAGTTAATGGGTAACGAAGATTTTTCGTTAACGGCTAAACGGGTAAACGGCCTAGGGACGGTATTCCCTGCCTGTTTATCCATCCCCGTACCATCTCTTTCTTTTATTTTTAAAGAAAGATATCTCTTTATTTTTTTCTTTGAAATTTGAATGTATTCTTTTGTTACAATGTTAAAGCTAATGTGTTAGATGTATCAGTATCAACGATTAGTTGTTGGGGTTTATTCTATCTTATCCTAATTAATTTTATTTTTTTAATTTTTAATAATTATAAATTTAATAAAATAAATTTATTTTTTTTTGTAAATGGGCAAACGGGTCGGGTATCCCCTTTGTCACCCGGCTAGGTATAGGCTTTTTTTTTCTAAATACGGAAGCGTCCTAGCAGGGGACCGGCCTTAGCACGCCTTGTGCTAAGTCAGCCTCTCTCAAAGTAGT